>JAZGTJ010007559.1:1439-22636 GCA_036877575.1 Botia almorhae
AGCGGCCAGTACTCATAAAAAGGAAAAGATGTAGGGCTTATTCTTTAAGGGGCTATTTTCTCTACAACTGACTGTGAAAATGACTGTTGGTGTAGTCAGGTCAGGTCAGTCACATAAAATAATTCAAAAACAATAGCAAAAAGCAGAAGCTTGACAATATTTTTATTGTATTTACAGTGCAGTTGAAGCTTGGTGTTTTTTGTTGTCT
Organism: Botia almorhae; assembly: GCA_036877575.1. NCBI lineage: Eukaryota > Metazoa > Chordata > Actinopteri > Cypriniformes > Botiidae > Botia > Botia almorhae. The sequence goes on from JAZGTJ010007559.1 coordinate 1,648, forward strand.
GTCTCTACTAAAGAATGTTTGTAATAATCCAGAAGATGTTCTCTCAGGCAATATGAAAGCACACAAAGATGAACAGAGCACTGTATCTAATAAAGAGGTATGAGAGGAAGCCCCATATGGAAATTTGTTTTTTTTTAATTGACTGTTCATATGCAATTCATATGCAACATAAAAAAGGATCAAATTAGGGAAAATGTTTCAATGCTTAACTATGTTCCTTTAAATTTCTATATATGGAAAGAGACAAATCTATAATCTTCCCCCTGTTAATCAAAATGTTAATGATAATGTTAATCAGATAGTGTTGAAAGGGTCATATCATGGAAAACAGAGTAAAACTAAAACCAAGCAACAGAAACAGAAACAGATCATTTAGAAACCATCCCTATATTGACATCAGATCAGAACCACTTATTTTTTTAAGTGGTTTGGACAAAACAATGAAGAAAAAAGAATTAGATCCCAGAACAAATTAGAACTCCTTCAATACTGCTTAAACGTCATCTCGGATACTTTAAGAAAAGGTAAAATTGTATGATAAAATGGTAAGAAAATATTTTTGGATATTGTAGGCAAAAGGTGACTACATTGAACATGCTAGAATACAACCTACTTTAATTTATTTTGAATTATATTCAGTCAAAGCATAATTCCCCAAGTTATGTTTGTGTTATTTGCTACTTTTTTATTTGCTGTTTATTATTCTAAAATGTAGAGAAAATATTAATAGTGTTTCTACACTTTTGTACTGTATATCTTTGACACTTCAATTTGTAATTTACCATGCAAAACCATGGCCTTCATAACCCAAGGTTAAAAGTGGTTGTAACCCCTTTTCAAAATTACAAGTGTGAAATATAGCTTTACCCAGGGTTAAAAGTGGGGTTTAAAAAAGTTTAAGTGAAATGTTCATGCAAAAAGTGGACTTCAGGTGAGAAAAAGCTCCGAATATATAATATATTGTACCCTTGTCTAAAATTCTGTAGGAAACGTAACAGCTGCAAACTTATGAGCCGTATAACTCAGCTGCTGACATCTAACGAAGACCAGACAACTGTCTCGCACCCTTGGCAGAAGGATCCATACGCTTTCTCTCGCAACTACATACACACTTTTACACAGACAATTTGCACAACACATTTCATTTTCACCCACATTCCGTGAAGTCGTGCCAAAATGCTTTGGGTTCAACTAACTAATACTTAGAGTCATTGTGACATCATAACCGCAGCTAGGAAACACTATTGTTCACGTCTGAATTCCTCGCAGACACATTGTTTACAAGTTAAAAACAGTAACCACAACCACAGGCCACAAGTAGGAAGTCAATAAGCATATGTAAGTAAAGAGAAAATCTTCATTTTCCGAAATTTACAGTACATCATTAACCATCAATGTTCCCATAAGAGAAAATGCAGTAAGAAATCACCAACACTGCTAATGCTACAAATATGGTTTCTAACCTTGTTGACTACGTCCATTAATAACAACCCTGATAACAGTATAGTAATGATCAATTCATAAATTAAATCCAGCTAAATCAATAAACGCTGTTACTGTCTCTGTCACTTTTCCATAGGCTGCATTTAGTTCTACCTCACCACTTGGTAAAACTACTAGCGACAGTTTGTTGTTCCACAAAACCTCACATCACTTCCAGTGAGCGGTAAATGAATGCATTAGTAACCTGCGTTTGAACATGCAGCCTGTGTAGAGGAGAGGTGCAGCACATTCAGGCTGCAAACACAGCAAAAAATATTCTCTGGAGGATACAGTTTGGCCTAACACTGTGAAAGCAATAAAACGCTCCTCTCCATTCACAGTTAAATTCAAACAGCATGGCCCCGGCACAAATATCACTCTCCTAGCTCATCTGTAACCCAGTGCCAAGTTTGTTTTTTACACCAGGCCACTGACAGTAAGAATGGCTACTTTCACTTTTCTGTCAGCAAAGAATTGTGGGATTTTTTTTGTTTAATTTACTGGCTACAAAGTGTTCAGATAAAATTTTGCATGCAAACTAACTGACTATGAATATGTAACTGCCTCTTGTTTCCTCTGCAAACACCTAACGGCTGTGAAGCGGAAACAAATAAACCAGATTGCTCAAACCTTGCATGTGTTCTCACAGAGCTCTTTAGACAGCAATACAGAGGATATACATAGTTATGCCATTTCCCTGATTATACCTCAAATTAGTTGTCTGCATGTGATAGCTGCTTCAGCTCAGAACATCTCACTCTTCAGAAGTGGACTTTAAACCGCTGACATTATCAGGGGGGCATCACAACACTATATGGGTGATTCTTTAAGTAGGGAACTTTTCTATCAACAATTTGTATAACAAATTAGATCATTTTTTAAACATTTTAAAAAAAAATTTCTATTTAACTATTTCATGAATTAAATTTTGTATATTATATTAAATTATGTCTTGAAATAAAAATGATCAGAACTTCTTTTGGGCTTTTCGCTATTGTTAGTCTCCCGTCTTCAGTTCTTCTCTATAATAAATAGACTGTTAAAATCAGGGAAGCTCTTTTTTATATTTCTTTTTCAGAACTTTAAAAAATGATATTTTAATGCATTATTAGGATTTATTATATATTATATATAAATTAGGATTTACTTATATATGCAGTACATATTCTGTAACAAATAATCGTTTTTTGTTCTTTCTCATTTTACTGCTATCACTACCACCACACCATTACCACCAAGTAGTTAAATGTTGGAAAAATGACATTGTCATTAAACACATTAAACCACATCTTTCCATTTAAACATCTTTATACTGTGTTTGAGAACATACAGGAACTCCACACAGAACATCCGTGCAGGCCTGATGTTGTTTTAAATGAAATCATGCAGGGAGATGGCATGTGTGTCACTGTCATTAAAAACAACCTTATTTTCAAGCGAAGGACTTAACCTGTCAAAACACCTTTTATCATAACAAGGCAGTCGTAATTTCCTCTCCCATATGCGCACAAGCGTGAAATCGCTTGTCAAAACCTCCGGGATTCCTAACAGGTTAAAGCAAGACGCACCGAAAGCATGAATCCCACAGCCATAAAAATGCAGCCGTTCAAATGTATAAACTTTTCTCAAGGATTTTTGACTATATGTAAATAAATATTCTAAAAAGTTGTTTGTTTATAAAATGAAAAAGCATTGATTGAATTTGATTGATCGACCAATGATTTATTAATACTTTGCATGCTCAGTGTTAGTTTTAGCTTTTTTTGGTATTTGTAGACACAAGTTGAATGGTGTCCCACCGTTATTGTCGTTTTCTGTGCCTCCCATTCGGGCCATCTCAGGGGGATGGGCTTGTTTGGCAGAGCGCCCCTTAGACATGCCCGAGGACGGTTTCACCACCCGGGCACCGCTGCAAGCGTCCATGCCTGTTTACAGCACAAACATATCAGCCCGATCGAAGTATTAACACAAGCAAACAAAACAAACACAATGATATTTGACTTGTGTTTTAAAGTGCTGGAATTGGAATCTGTCTTTCTGTCTGTCTATCTAGGTTTAATAGCATTTAATAGCATAATTTTATGAATATGATTGTAACACTTTACAAGGTACTAACAGTAGTTACAGTTGTAACAGTAGTTTACACAATATTTAAAATAAACAAACGATCACAGCATTTTGTAACAGCTTGTTTTAAACTCTGGTAAAAGTTATTATCTCTACATATTAGTTATAATAGTATATTATACAATATAAAATAGTAAATTGGTGAATTCAATGATTGTAAAAAACATTAAACAACAATAACATAATCATTAATATTAACCATTAATAAATGCTGTAAAAAAATCATTGTTCATTCTTATATCCTGATAAAACCTTAATGCATTAACTAACGGTAATAATGAAAAACCTTACTGTAAAATCTTACCACTATTTTCTTTTTAGCAACACTACTTTTAATTAATTTTTAGGGCACTTTGAACTTTGAGGACAAATAGTTCAAACTATAACCATATTAAAAATCAGTAATAGTGTGTAATTAAAAGGTCTGTTTTACAAACTGACAAAATTTATTTTCACAGTCACATAAATTTAGAAGGGAAATGGGCAGTTTATGGTAATGAATGAAGCTTGACAATGACTAATGAAAATAAACAGCACTGATTAGAAGGTAATCATACTTTCTTATTAACTTCAATAAATGTAATTTCAGTTCTTCATTAAGCTTGGCCTAATGGGTCACTAATTTGTGTCAATTTAAACCAATTTAAAACGCCATTAATTTTGTGTCCTATTATTTGCTGAACAGTGACTGGGCATATGGCTGTATGATTTATCATGTCTCATAAAGAGGCTTTATGAATTTTAGGGATTCATTTGTATTGGTTACATGATGTGGAAATGTGTCTGTGTTAAGTTCTTAAGAATTACTAGGGAGAAAAAAATAGGTTTTAACCCCTTACATTACAATAGTACTTCCTGTTTGGTATGTGTTTCCAGACACTGTTGACACGTGTGCATGTGTGTGTGTGTACATTTGACTTTCCTTGAGAGGGCCACATTTTTAGATGGTCCTCACAAATATACTGAAACATGTTAGAAAACTAGGTGGTTCCATATTTGCAGGAAAAATAGACCAAATAAAATAGCCAAATGTTTTCATACTTTAAATCTATTTAAAGTTGATTAGTTATGGGATAAAGACTATCATTAGCCTGGTATGTAAACAATGGAAATCTAACCTGTGTGTGTGGGTGTGAGGGTGGGTTTAAATATGTGGTTTACGAGGATGTGTATAAATGTGTAAAATTACATGTGTTTAACATGTGTACAACAACACAAACATACAGGAAACATTACAGGAACACTTCCTGTGTTCTCATTAACTTAATCGCTTAAAAACATTAAGTGGTGATTTTTTTGTTAATTAAAAAATTCTAAAAGTTTTGTTTGATGGTTAGGTTTAAGGGTAGCGTTAGGGGATATACAGTAATATACAGTTTGTACAATAAAACAAATTACATCTATAGAGAGTCCTCATAAGCCACATATGCCAGTGTGTGTGTGTGTGTGTGAGAGAGAGAGAGAGAGAGAGAGAGAGAAAATGTCATATAGTAAACAGTAGGTAGCATGGGTTAACAACACTTTCCCTTTTAACGCTGCCTAACCAAAACAAACGGTACTGCTCACGGGTTTACTTTATTATCAGGGAATTATTAAACTACAAAACCATGTCACTGAATAGAGCTGGCCCAGTCAGCCGACACCAGCACACCCACTGGTCCTGCCATCACCCAACCCACACAGAAGAAAGATAAAGCTTCAAGTGCTGAATATCATTAGACCAAATTATTTATGGCCCAAAGACTAAAGCTCATTTATGAGCCAGAAGCCTCTTTCATAAAGGAAAGAGCAATAAGGTAATAGGAAAAGCAGCTGGTAGGACTAAGTGCTGTGGTATTTGGAGAATTTATCATGAGCACATCAAAACTACTGGGGATCAAAAAGGCTGGGGATGGATTGTTCATATTCAGTTAGAGAAATACACATGGGTGACTCCTGTTGTTGGCACTTAAACTGCTGTAATTATAACTGGATTAGTGTACAATGGCTTGACACTAATCCAGTTGCTTCAACCATAACCTACCATGGAAATAAGGTTAGCCATTGCTCTGTTAGGGTGTCAACATGAAGCTAATTGGAATATTTGTAACCGTCTTTTGAAAAGTTAATGTTGTCATAACAATTTCTGTCATTTTATCAAACAGTATGGAGTGTTTAGTATGTCAGTATGGACTATTTTAAACTGATGTTTGTTTTGCCTTGTGGAAAATTATGTCACATTCTGGAGGATGATGTCACTAAGCAGCTAGCTTTTAGTTAAAGTGATACTACACAAACTTACCATACTGGTAAGTTTTAATCGGCTAAAAGTTGGAGCATAGCATCTGGGTAAAAAAGGCAACATCTACCCAAACCGAAACAGTGAAGTGAATCTAAATGAATGCATGTTCATATAATTGTGATGTTGTGACAAAAGCAAGCTAGCGTGAGTTTAATTATTTATCCTCTATATGTCATGTAAGACATATGATGGGGGCATGAGGATGCTTACTGCAAAATAAGAATGACCCAAATAAGTCTTTCCATGTGCTCAGTCAGTGTGTCCGTGTGTGTGTTGTCTGACAGCTCATACTACATTTGTCTTTTATAATGCATTTCGAAATAAGCTTTAATACATCTTTTATGCATCAAACCACAACGCGTTGTAAAGCAAAACCAAAGTCTTTACCTTCATTGACACTATTGACAGATAATCGAAAGCTGACTTCGGAAGGCCACACCTACCTGGAAAGCCCAATCCACCCAACACTGGCGGGTGAGCGGGGTCACCCACGTGGGGTCAGGCTGTAGCCTTTACTCTCGCGTCGCACCGCTTGACTTTACATGGCACACGCACCTGACGCGCAGGGGGTCGGTCGCGTCCGCAGCGAACAGACTGGCGTCACGGTCGGCAGCCACACTCGTTGCCCCGCTGCGCGTATCCGCGGAGAAAGATGATGAAGAAGGAGGCAGAGGAGGCGAGGAATAAAAAAAAGCTGAGGAAGAGAAAGCTGGTGCGATCGCACACTTTCACCTTGTTTGCAGACTCCACTTGGTGCCCCTCTTCATTAATATGTAATCCACGAGATCTCTGTTGCACGTCTACTTAAAATCCAACTCAAAAGCGCACGCACAAATACACAGAAACGCCGCAAAAAAAGATTAAAATAGAAGAAGCTTTCATAAGCAGTGAAGCAAAATGGCGACTTTAATACGAAGGAGGAGTAAAAAAATCCTCGCGCTGTTGCTGAAGGAGGCACGGGAATATGTTTAGTGCAGTAATCTTCGACATACGCGAGAGTGAACGAAGTGAACGCGATGGAAAGCGGAGGGGAAGGCACAGCGTCGCGCAGTTTCGGCGCAGCCCCTCGATCCCTTTCCTTACCTCGGGATTATGCCGTGTATTTTTTATACGAATATTATCTCCGCGGCCGTGTACAGTAACAGTATGGGTGCTGGGTCATGCGCGTATCCACTGCTGCCTTTGACAGTTGTGACTACAGTCGGCAGGCAACTTGCAAACTCTCGCGTTATTATTTATGATCATTCATTTTGATATCAGGCCAATCATTTAAGCATTTCTGCGTCATTAAGCTCCATCCTGAATGGAAGCGGTTGGTGCGGCTCGACGTCATGCCGCTCGATTATGACGAAAAGACTTCGACTACAAAGTATCATTATTTTTACTGCCTACAAGACCATCTGATAATGTTCCTCGTACGTCTGATTTTCTGAGTTTGGAGAAAAATATTGTGATTTTTTTTGCAAACAATACCACATTTTGTTTCATATGAATTGCATACAGCGATAAAGCTTTCGATTGAATAATGTTGCTGTCTATGACTAGTAATTTTCTAAAAACTTTTGCTGACCAAACAAGTTTGTCAACACATTTTGAGTAGAACTTTGAAAACTAAAGCAATTACAGATAAGTTAACATTATCCATTTTCTGAAAAAACGTCATTAGCATTTGTGAAGCAAATATTATTTGAATTCCTAAACATGATTCATAATAATATTCCTACGTAAAGCCTAAATGACGCACTTTTAAACCACAGCATTGTGTAATACCGTTCAGTTTAATTCAATACTAACGTATCAATTTCTACGCGTACGTCATGCAGCCAATTCAAATGACTTCATAGAAGCATGGACATCATTTATTTTCTCTTCGTACTATGACGTAATGTAACTAACGATCTTTGTCGACCAGGAGGGGGAGGCAAATTACTGCTTTTCGGAGGTGGTTGTTAAGATTCTAAATGTGTCTGATGCCCCGAAACCGTGTCCTCAGTTCTCCTTTCATCGCTATAAATGGCAAATTTGGACCAATATAGCCCCAGATCACCAAACAGCAGAGCTCAAAACGTAATGTGCTTCATGTAGTAACCATGCTTTTGGCCAGCATTCTAAAACACTCTAATTACTTAACATATTTTTGTTAGAGATCTGTTTTATAATTTAATTCATATATTACTTTATTTACTGAAAGGTCTTTTTTTGTTGTTACACTTTGTTACTCAGTCTCATATATGTTTGATTCTCATAAAAACATCCACTAGAGACCAATAAAATATTATTGGACAGCAGGATGGGTTTATGACAGATGGTAACAGGTGATGACCACTTAAAATGTCTGTGTGCTGCACAGGCCTGTCTCCTAAGCCATCAGTCACTGAACTTTAATAATGCAATTGTAATATAAATTCAAATCCTATAAGTTTTTTCTGGAAGATTTTGTGTGGTATTAACAGCATATGTCAAACACTCCCAACACAACTCACTATAGCAGTACAGAGACACACTTTAGAATCTAATTCTAGAGAAAAATATAATTCAGGCACAAAACAGTGCGCAAACCTTTTTGTCATTGACTGGCCAGCCTACTGTGAAATGGACAAAGTTACAAAGCGCTCTGACATAATGGGCAGTTCATCTCATTTGGACACATTCTGTGACCTGTGGTAATAATTTAGCAGTCCAGCTGCTCCATTTTACGCTATGAGATGACACACAGCAAGTGAAGCTGTGTGGAAATATAACTGCCTCAACTCAGATTAACTCCTCACTGTTGAAACCCAAGAATAACTGAAGACATGGAGAGAAATTACCACTGAGATTGGAAGAGATGTTTTAGTTTTATTTGATTAGCTGTCAAAAGTAGAGCACTTTCTTTTTAATTTCCTTTAAATTCCTCCAAAGCTTTGCATATAGAGACCGTGATTCATCTACTAATATACTTTTCTTTAATCATAATGTGTGTCATAGTATGTGATTAATACAGTTAGTGATGTAGTAATTAAGTTCTTTAAGTTTTATTCATTAATTAATTAATTTCATTTATAAATACAATTTAAACCCAAAAATTATTATGATCAATACTAGTAGTATTAATAATTATAATAAACCATTTGTATCATTAATAAATACCATTAATTAATAAATAAAAAATATTTTTTCTGTGAATTCTATTATCCCTGCTCTCTATCGCTCACTCTCTCTCTCTCTCTCTCTCTCTCTCTCTCTTTATCACCCTTATCATATAATACAGCTAAAATTAATGGTTATGGTTTAACACAAATTGACAGGCCATAAATCTACTTCCAGTGTTGCTGATAAAGCAAAATGGTGTAATAGATGTTGAACACCATTAGATTCCTTAACACTTACAGTTTACCAGGTGTGCACTTTTGAGTCCTTATAGCCCAGCGGCTCCAGACAATAACAGGCCAAGAAGAGAGATAAATGGTAACCAAGAAAGACACAGGCGATTCATGATTGACCAGAGTTTGTTGGTGTCTGTGTACCTGATGAAGAGACAATCGATCACAAGTAGCTTTCATCACGAACAGATGGAGTGTGTAACAAGTTTATGTGAAGCACAACACGAACAACGAACGAGTCATACAGTCATATATCACAATAACAGAGCAGTTCAGGGATGCCACATAAAAGCTTCTGTCACTGTCCACTGACAGACATACAGTACATTTGTACATCCATTTGCTTGACTAGTTTGTATCTGCACTGTCACAGACACTGTTGTAAACAATCAAAGAGTTTATAAATACCAGAAAGGTGTCTAGTTGCTAAAAATCGAGAAACAAAGATCACACGTTCTTAAGAATGCTTTTAATCTTTAACTATTATTATTATATCAAGGACTTAGATTTATGCTGTCTTTAAGTAAATTTGGGAAATTCTGAAAGTGCATGGCTATTTAAAAATCATAATTACACTGTAAAGTGATTTTTAAATTTTATTTTATTTTTACTTTTTAACAAACACAAGCTGATGCTTATTTGTTTATTTTGTAATTTTCGTGACTATCATGGTATATGTGGTTTTGTTGCACAAGCCTGTTGCCGTATAATCCAGCTAAATAAATAACATTTTCTGACAAACGTTGTTAATATTGTTTATAAACAAATGTTTACAAACAAAATGTACTGTTCAGTACACTATCACAAAATGAAGGCTCCTTTTCGTCATAAGGTTGAAATAGGTTCGCCATGTTTCTTTAATTGACACGCCCTTAACTCAAAGAAAATCCAGTTTCTCCTTATTATTAGACCTCAGTGAGAGTGGATGCCATATTTCATTAGACAGGAATGTAAACAAGGCCATAATGGATTGACATACAATCTGTTCAATAGGTCATCCTGTCCACTGAAATGACAGGAACATGTTTATTGGAACATGACATCACACAGACTTAGCAGTATTACTGGAGTTTAGAAGCAGACAGGATAGAAGAGAATGTTTTCAGGTGCCAGCCTATCTGGCAGTTAGACAAAGTCTAAGGCAGTTAGACACCCAGAAAGACAAAGTATTTCTGGGTGACGTCCTAGGGCGCTAAATGCCCTCTGTACTGTCATCGTAAGATTGGTTAAACCATGTGGCAGCCAGCGAGGCGAGACCCTCAGCTCCAGGGCTGTCACATGTTGTCACACACTGTCACGGGCTGCTTATAATGCGCTTGCGTGTGTGTATGTGTTCTAAACACTCTGATAATTATGCAGCTGCAACACTTCACGTCGCGCGGTAATTGCCTCTCAAGGTGGTGGCGGGGATTGACTGCTTTTTAATTATCTGTTTGTGTGACAGCTGCTTCCACGAGTGACACTCAGACTCCGAGGTGCATGCGACTGCCACACGCCAGAAGCAATAATATGTGGCATGTACCCGTGTGCTCTCACACTTTGGGCTGAAACGAGTGCCCGCGAGCAGATGCGCTGAGGTATGCAAATACATAGTTTGACAGGCAAATAGGACATCCTATCATTGCATATGGTCCATTTTTGTTAAAGTAATATTATTTCCCAAATAGAAAACATTTGTTTTTTAAACTGTAAAGCAGCTTGGTGATGAATAAAATGCTGTAAGCTTTATAGTTACAAATTACCGGCATATTTCCTGTGGGTGCGTTTTTACTATGTAAACAATCCTTTCTGATGTCCTTGAGCAAATCAGGTGAATGTTACAGGACAGATGTCTTTTAAAATGTCTTTGTATTATATAACAATAAATTAAGTGCTACTTAATTCAAAAGAGTTCAACATACTTATTAGGGGGCAGTGTATGGACAGATAACTTGGACAGATAACACCAGTTTTGTTAACAAATATGTGGTTTAAAGTCATGTCCCATATACTTCTGTTGGAAGTACAGTACTGTAAAACAGTTTTTGTTTGTTCAAACAAACTGAGGGACGAGTCAAAACTATTTTTTTGTGGTAATGAACAGCATGCCACGGATGCTTTCAAGTTAGTTATATCCAGATTGTGCCTTGCATGCAACCCTCGCTACAAACTGTCATTAGTTGAGAATGAAATGAACATGATATTAAGCTCAAGCTAATGAGCTGCCAGTCTGCCTGTCTTAGTCTGCCCTGCCTGAATGCAGAGATTCTACTCAGCAGGGACTGAACACAACATCTGCGAATGGATGTGTTTGAGAGAGAGCAAATGATAGAGAGTAAGAGAGAGAGAGAGAGAGAGAGAAAGAGGTGGTCTGCATGGATAAAACACATCTGAGGGTGGAAACAACTGGATCAACTTGTTTTGGTGCATCACATGTACAGTATTATGTGTATAGGCACTTAAAAACAAGTACTTAACAAGTACAAAAATATTTTGTAGATATTTAAAAAGTGCATTTGTAGCATGGTAAATATGAAACAATTAAGCCATTTTTGTCAACTTGATTGCCAACTTGATTATATTTTAAATCCATATCAATCACAACAGAGAACAATTACACAATAAATCTTTATTTTTTAAACTTTATTCCAAAACACACATAAATCTGCCTCTGCCACACGTGTCTATATATTTATGTTGCTACTGTAGGAAGTCAGTACACAACAATTAAACCCCTCCCCCCACACCCTCTTTTTGATACGCTATGATGTACCTTTTTCCAGCAATCTATTGGAACTGGTTTATGTTATGGAGTAGTTATTCGCCAGCCTAGTTCTGTTAGAACTAAAAGACTGATACATGTTATACACCCATAGACTTTACTTTGGGAAAATGACATTTTATAGTAAATCAGACCCCTGATCCATAAACACTGTCATTATTTATATTCTTGTTATATCAACATGCGAGTGATGTCACCGTGTGGTTGGGGGTTGTAGTTTTCTGGAATATAACACTAATGAAGATGACGTCATACAAAGAAAAGAAAAACTACATTCTCCTCATAAGGGTGGTCTGAAATTATTTTGTGGATGTCCTTTTTCGTACTAGAGGTTTGAAACTTTATGTCATATAGTTTCATGTAGGGACCAATCTAGGGCTCAAAAACATAAATTATGCAAAGCTAACACAATGCGTTACATAACACACTCTTGCATTACTGTGCTGGTGACATGGGGTGATAAAGTAACTTTTTTGTGCAATTAAGCTGAATTTGTTATTATTCAGGTAGCTAGCAAATGTATAAACATTAAGACAGTTTACTGGTGTAGTTTATAACTATAGACTTCACCAAAAAAAACATAACCTTGACCTGGAAAAGAAAACTGACTTAGACATTTTACACACCTATAGCATTGTGGCACCCTTGTGGCAACACTGAAAATGTGTACTTGCATTAGGGAACATGTTCTGGCTGCTTACTGTAAATGAACAGTAAAGTGTAAAGTATGTGTAAAGTATGTTTCAGGTGTAAAGATGCTCTGAAGTTTGGGATTGTATGTTAGCTGCTTTAAACATGTCTTCTCTCGAACCATTCTAGCTACGAAGGGCCTCTGCCATCACTTTACATTATTGCTTCATAAACTGAAACAACTGGGACTTTCACTAATGGTACAATCTACACACAACGCTCCCAATGGCCCATAATTTCCAGTATATCATATTTGTTTTTAGTTTTATGGTCATATTCTTTGTGTATCAGGAGAAAACCTTAAAATCTACAGTGTACATAGCAGGTGCACAAATCTACAGCATACAAAACGATTTTCAAAGAAACTCATTTTCAAAAAATGACTTGAGCTTTTATGAAAGTTACTACAAAGAAAGCAGACATACATTTCCTGAGAAGAAAAGAAAATATTTTTATGGTTTATTTCTAGGTGTGATAGTTAACATTCTGTGTTCAGGCTTAAACTTAAACTAAAACAACCAGGAGGCATTCACAAATGACAGCAATTAAATCGCTCCACTTGGTGTTATTACACAACTGAATCACTGTCAGTCTTAACGCTCCAATAAACTTTTAGCAGAAACAGCCTTTCTGGGCAAACTAGTGCTTCGGTGTAGAAGTCAGGGATGGTTATCTTGTTTATTCAAGCATTCAGACACGATCTACCTGTATTTATGTGTAATTCTCTTAATCCTATATCTGCAAATAGAACGATACAATCTATCATGAGAGGTAGAAAAACAACTTTTTGTGTTCACAGATGTACAGAGACAGGAAGTATTTCAGAGTAATGTTTCCTTCCGTGCCCAGCTAGTGATGCTGGATAAAAGAGCTGAGCTGTCAGTCACCTTTAAACCTAATATTTCCATTCAACTTAAGATTCAGTCACAGAATGAACTAAAAAAGTGGCAACATCCACTTAGACTCCATTGAGAGGCTGTGGCCACCAGGAAGCCTCTGACCCAGTCCAGATTGAGTTCACCCATTCTCAGTATTGTCTGACAGATCTATGGGTGGCGCTGTAGGTTTTGTAAAGATCAGGTAAAACTTGAATCTTATCTCTATAATACAGCATCAGAGTCTGGTATTGTCTCAGTTTTCCTGGTGTCTTTGAAACTCCTTCAGTTATGCATAAAAAGACAGTCTTGTTTGTTAAATAGGTAAAGTTAATAATCTTCTCCATATTTCCAGCCAGGCAAACTCTCTCTCTCTCTTTGTTTGTGTCAGTTTGGAACAAGGCCTCCTATATCCATCAGGATGAGGAGAGAGCTGCCAAATGGATAGATGAGCTAAGAAAGGTTGCCGAAGGAAGCTGGAGAGGAAGAAAAGAGACAGGAGAATTAAAAAGAGCATAAATTATTCATGTGAATGCAGAAAATACATGTACAGAGGAAACAGGCATCAAGAAACCGGTGTTGTCAGACCTTCATTCTCTGACCATTCTCTGTTCAAGGTACCTCCTTTTCCTCCCTCCATTGCTCATCTTATGAGAGAATGAAGATGTTTTGGGAACACTAACAACCAGAATAAAAACAGAAATAATCTGTGTGTGACATTATATAGCATCTTATACAACAGAGTTGTATAGTTTTGGTCATGGATCCTGATTTAAATGTCAACAATATCTTCTAATGGAAGGATAGTATTTAATTATTTGATCTTACCTTTACTTACAGTACATAATGCCACTGTCTAAGATTAAAGACCTAAGACAGCATTGCATTTATCCTTTATGGAGAAAGCATCCCAGAATGCATTGCAACAAATTTGAAAAGACTGACAGACATTATTAAATGATATTAATAAATATCCATCTGTTTAATTTAAAACTGTTTCATAGTAAAAGTATTACTATAGATAGTTCATTCTATATTAATCGAGACAGACTATTTTACCTAGTATTTGTGTGTGCTAGGTATTTATATGCTGTTTAGAATGTCAACGCACAGTCTGAGTCATGAGATTAGAGTAGCTGAGAGGCACAAAGTAGCTGCCTACAGTATGTAATGCATTTCAAAACAGTCACACTATGAAGTTCCATTTCAATTAAAATGCTTTTTTAGAAGACACCTGCTCATGTATACAGCAGACAGCATGGCAGCTAATTAGGGTTTAGAACAGAGCTAATGTCTCGTTCACATTGTGACTCGTGTGTTTCTTAGAAAGGTTCAGAAACAAGAAAAAAAATTCAAATTCACAGCAAGCCTCTTTTTGTATTTGAAGTGCTTCGCAGACAGATTGCCCAGATGTTGTTTCAGAATCCGAGTGGAGTTGTCTTAGCAATTAACATAACTCGTACACATGACGGTGGGTTGAATTTCTTATCTGCTGTCAGGAGAGAGGGTTACAGAAGGAAGAATTTTTTTTATCAAGGGCACAAACAAAAATAACAGACAAAATGAGATGATATCTGAATACATTATACATACTACCAGCCAGCCTTCTACTGGAAACTTTTTTTGTTATACAATCAGTTTGTAGGATCCTAAAAGTGCTGATTGCAAGTTTCAGACCGAGCAATCACTGATAGTCTTGTTCAATTTGAAAAAGAAAGGACATTTGAAAACGGAAGCAAAAAACGATAAGAAGATGAAAGAACGACCAATGCAGGTAAATGAACAGCGGATAATCAGAGACAAACCCTCTGAGATGGAACAGGTGGCACTGTTTGTGCTGCTGTGACACAGTGGTGATAAAGTCAGAATGGCTGATGAAGGCATTATCTGCAGTGCAGGCTCTGACAAATACACCTGACTGATAATGACAGTAAATAAGTCCATCTCTGAACAGCATTTTGGATGAAAAGAGAGATTGAAAAAAGTGAGAGGAAAAATTTTGGTGAGGGACAGTGTTTAATTTATACCGACACTTTCTGGGGGCCTGATATTTGGACAGCAGGTATTACTTTATGTGTCCCCAGGGGCGGCCTTTTCCATTCGGTTTCCATAGGAGCTGAGTGACAGGCTTATGCAAGGGATTGTGGGATTGACGAGGAGCAAGTAGTAAGAGTGTTAACAATTCAGGGACAGATTTATGTTAATTGAAGATAGAAAACACTGGGTGTCAGCTAGTTACTGTAAGGTAAAGACTGTAACTGAGTGATATCAAGTGTTTCGAATTCTGCATTTAGTTTCTGGTGAATTCGGTGCCTAATTCCCATCATCACACATTATTATATTTACTTCAGATTAGTTTCAGAATTTCAATATCAAGTTGACACTTATTAAATGGGGTTTGGCTGGCTAGTCCCTGCTAGGCCTGGTTTCAGAGCTAACTGGGGAGTAATGACTGAAACTAGGGGGTCTTGGGCCCCTTTAACAGTTTCTGTAATTTAAACACTGATATGGGTTGTCACACCTCACATGTTGCAGAAATCTCAGTCTCCTCTGTCTGATGTCATGCTCACTGATTAACACTGGTAGAGGGTGACAGGATGAATGACTGCCTTTGATATTTCTCTCTGATTTCCAGATTTCATCAAACTATTTTGGCAGCAAATCAATGTGAAGTCTCAGAAATCAGAACAGAAATTAGAGTTCTGTGTAAACATAAACAAATGTAAAAGCCTGAATTAGCATATAATTCACGACAGAACTTTATCCTGTCAATGTGTATGCTTTTTAAATTCTAAATGGGTTTTTTCCCCTTCTATTTCTTTTGTTATATGTATTTAGTCATGGCCAAAAATATTGGCACACTTGCAATTCTGTCAGAAAATGCAACCCTTCTCTCAGAAAATGTTGCAGTTGCAAGTGTTTTAATACTCACGTTTAGTTTTTTATTTGCATTGGTTCAACACAAAAAACAGAGAAGAAAAGTCTAATCTAGACTTTTACAAGAACATTAAGATGTCTGGAGATGGATTTGTAGCCTTGAGATTGTTCATGTTTTCTCACAATTTTTTCTCTCAAATCCACAGACAACTCTTTACACTTCTTTCTTTTCTCAATGCTCAGTGTGACAGACAACACAAAGGTTGAGTCAACTTTCTCCATTTTAACTGGTTGCAAGTGTGACTACTATATTGCCCCCACCTCTTTCTTGCCACAGGTGTGTCTAAATACAAATTACAGGAGCATCACATGCTTGAAAAGCAATTACTTCGTACAATTGTGACAAGGTGCCAATAATTTTGTCCAGGGCATTTTTTGGGTTCTGTGTAAAATTGTATCAGATTTGACTTTTATTCTGTTTTTTTTTGTGTTGTTCCAGTGTTCTTCCAAACCAAAACAGTAAGCATGTGAATACCAACACATTTGCAATTGGAACAATTTTCTGAGAGAGGTGTTGGATTTTCAGACAGAATTGCAGGGGTGCCAATATTTTTGGCCATGACTGTATATGTATGTATGTAAGTCATCAGAGCTCCTGGAAAGAAGTCAATGAAAAGTCCCCCTTTTAAATAAGTAAACGTGTGTGTGTGTGTGCGCGTGCACACATGGCAAATTAAGCTCTTTCTTATTCTGACAAATAGCTAAATGTTTACTGAGGAAGCTTTTAAATAAAAATCAAGAAAATAAAAGAAAGAAAATGTGGATTGAAAGGTTTGGTGTAGCAGATGTTTGGATAGGCCTCAGGATGCTCTACCTGAAAGAAAAAGGCATATGGAGGAGACAAGCTGGTTATTTCAGTGGCTGACTCAGACAGTTAATGTGGGTTCATCTCCACTGAGCGAGGTTTGGGCTTCACAATGTTAGCTGCATCAACATCTCAACTGGTTTGTCAAGGGCTTAATATCACACAGAGAACAGATCTGTTTTGTTTAGCTATCAATAATTTTACATTTACAAATTCTGCATGATGTGTATGAGTGGTACAGTGGTACGAACTGAATAATTTAAGGCTTTCAATTTTACAACACTACTAAATGGCACATGAGCAATGTGTGTTACAAAGGTGGTTTAAAAATGAATAAAAGCACACAAGTGTTTGTATGCTTCCTTTTAAGGAAAACAATCTACGTATGACCAGTGATCTAAACCAAACAAGCAGTCCAGATCAGTCACAAGACAGTGGGACTCACAGACTAAACTTCAGCTTAAAAACATGTTTTCATGTAACTAACTCATTCTAGACTAGAAGATTTGAGTTGTTTACTAAGATAAAGCAACAGATCAAAGTCTTTTTTCAGCTCTGCTTTGTGTGGAATGTTTAAGGGCTAATACAGTTGGGCGATTCAATGGTACTCAATAGAAATAGCAATTATAGTTTTGTGAGAATCTGCTTTGCTCATGGTTAAATTGCTTTTCTGTGTGAATTCAGCAAAGAGTCAAAGAGGAGCGTTTGGGGAGGGATGAAGAGGGCAGAATTACTTTGCCTTACTGGTGACCGAAAGAACAGAGCAATTTAAAAGAGTACAGAGGCAACATTTCAGTAGATGAATATGAGATAGCTATTGGACTGAAAGGTCACCCTGCCCCCCTCAATCACTCCTGTGAACATTACGAGTCCTAACAGGGACGGATTAAAAAGACCATGAGAAGTCAAGTGCTTTTGTCTGCTGTGTATTAAGCTGATGGTTAATAAACAATGGCAAATCACTGGGCACGGGGCAGAAAGGTGACTGTTACATTCTAATCAAGAAGATTTATTCCTCACATCATGATCACACCATCTGTGACACAATCTTCCAGAATATACATCCCACAGGTCATACAGCTTATAAAACGAACAGAGAGTGATATAAAGAGAGGAGGGGTTGACATTTACCCCCCCCCCCCATGTCCAAGAAAAGACTGTAGTAATATGCCGCTCAGTTTCTAGAGAAAGCAAGAACATTTTTTCAGTGGTGGGGGGGACGTACTCGCAGGTGCATCTGATGAGCACTGCCATGGGCCAAATAGGTTGGTGTAGTTAGCGTGACACTAAGACACCGGTCACACTGATCCCTATAGCATCAAACCAGATGCGATGTCAAGTTCCTTTGAAAGTGAACTTCACTTCAAACAAAAGCTTAAAATCCCACAAACTCTTAAATATTCTTTAAGACAAACTTTCCAGTACATTTTAAAAGTTTTTAGCTAGGCATAAATTATAATAAGAATACCATAAGGTTGGCAGCAGCAGTTCCCTTAAAAACCATCTGGGCTGTTCAGGTTCTGTCTCTTTAACAAGCTCAATAAAGAAAATATGACATTCAGTGTCAGATTCACTCCCCATCATATCAAGAGTGAACATTATATTAACGTCTTTCACAGATTCAGGTTGTGTGTAGAGTCAAGAAGAAAAATACCTCACATTATAGTAGTTTGGAATGAAACAGACAGCTCTTGTGCAAAGCTATAAGGAGTGGAATTCTGAATCGATATGATTCCATTATGGGCGGAGCTATGAAATGTATAGCAATGTTTATATTAATGTAAAAATATGCAGCAATGTTTCAAAAACAGCAACGAGAAAATGTTGATAAATGCTGCTGTATTGTGTGTTGGGTACTCAGTTAAAATCTTACAGTATTATTTGGAATATAGCATGAGTCATAATAAGTACTTTTATGGTATTTATTGAAACTTTAATTGTATGGAATAGAACTGCATAAATATTCTACAATATTATTTGTGTTCCACAAGCGAAAGTCATCAGTTTTGGGTGAACTACTTTAAGTCAAACAAAGGCACAAAACCCTTAATCGATTTTTCCCTCACCAAACATGCCAAGATAATCCAAAACTCAGATCAAAACCTTACTGAAGTCAAGAGCACTCAGTCTCAGTGTTTTGCCGGATCAATATTTCATATTTCATTCACAGCTGCTAAATCAAATATGACAGACTGCTATAGACAGCCTCCCTTTGGAAATCCATTGGAAAGCCTGCTGGCTAAGACACTCAGCCTGGCACATCTAAGAATAAACTCCAGATAAGCTGTGTCCAACAACCCTAACAGCAAAAGAGTCCCCTTGAGCCAGATTGAACCCATTCTGACAGGTGATGGCAACCAACAGAAACAAACTAACCAGCAAAGACGGGCACTTTTACTCGACGTCTTTTCTCCTTAAACAACCTTAACCTGTCTCAGCCCACACCTACATCCCTCTCTGAACCTCAGGTGTGGATTTTTCAACCGGGTGGCTCAATTAGTTTCCCTTATCATAGCATGAAGGCCCGGACGTGGTGAACTGTTAAATTCAATTTGCCCCCTAAGCTATTGGTAGAATTCCCTGACACAGCGTTTAAAAGGTCCCTAATTCCCTTTCCTTGTTAATGTGCAGCTACACTGGGGTTTGACACTTTGCTGAGGTGGGAATTCTGAGGGGCGCGTCTACTCTTTAGAGACTAAGAGACTTTGTGTGTTCAACTCTGGGTTCCTATGTAACTTTTATGATGCGTTTCAGCTTCAAATAATAAGAAACTTTTCTGTTATCTGGTCTCTGTATCCAGAAAAGACTTGTTTAAAACAGTTAGACAGTTGAATAAAATACAGATATTTTAGAACCCATTTTATTTATTAGTGATACTATACTGAGCTTATGTAGCTCAACCAAAATTAGGGGTTCGATCCCCAAGAAACACATACTGATGAAATGTACATTTTAAATGCATTATTTTTATGACCCTTATTTTGCGGGGGCCTGACGAGCACTATTTCTTCAGAAAATGAAAAAAATAGCTAAAATCTGGTCCGATTTTAGGTGACTAAAACAGTGATTCAAAAAACGTATACACAAATGTGACTAAAATATTTCATAATTTAAATGTAACAAACGAATTCAATTAACAGTAAGAGACTACTATGTACAGTATGTTTGAGGTTATTTATAATTAGGGTCAGAATGTAACAGGTGTGCTGTTGACCTCTCACCTCTGCTGAGCAGCTGTAGGTTCCGCACTTCCTCTCTGACCTGCAGCTGTAGGACCTGCTGCAGAACTTCCTGTCTCAGTGTCTCCTGCACGATACCCATTCTCTCCAGCTTCTCTCCATTCAACCGCAACAGGGCACGACCTGACAGACAGAGTAAGAGAGAATTAGTTTAAATGACACTTTAAAAAGAATGTCTGGGTTTTAAAATGATGAGAGGGAATTGAGGAAATTCTTGAGGAAATTTGAACAACAGTATGGAATTAGTTTAAAGCTTGTTTAAATCTTTCCAGAGGCAATCACATTAATGACACTTGCCAACAAAAGGCTTGACAGCTGATCAGATATTATTAATTAATAATATTATATCAGATACATATTAATCACACATATAATCCTTGTACTGTGAAATTGCAGGCTAATATAAACTCTATAAATTTGCAAATAAACT
>JAZGTJ010007560.1:0-22635 GCA_036877575.1 Botia almorhae
AGATATATAAAATTCTCAATGCAATCTCTTCAGCTTTAAGAAAGCTACCTCAGAGGAATGATATTTTCCTCTGGGCTTTTATTAGGCCACCAATAAACTTGTTTTCCCTGGCTGCTACAATATACGTTTACAAGGAACTATTTATTAACTATTCATTGATGAGCTGTTTTTACGTCACGTTTTCCTGGACTGTCACAGTAACTTGATACAGAAGAACTATTCATTGCTAGCACGCTACGGTTTATAGCATAGCTTGCATACTTTTACAACAAAACCCACAGTAAGAACAAATACCTAACACAGTCAGGTTAAAGGTCTTGGTACTGCTTCCTGCTTGGTTGCTTGCAACACAGCTGTATAGACCTCTGTCATTGGGACCCACATCAGAGAGCAGAAAACGTGTTTCCTGCCCATCTAACAGAAGGTTCCGGTGCAGTGATAGTGGCTGACCATCTTTCAGCCACGAGAGAGTGGGTGGAGGAACACCACGAGCTTCACAAGTCAGTGTCACTGATGAACCTTGGACCACCGCCACCTGTTCTGTTGGCTCGGTGCGCTCCACCGCAGGAGGAGCTGAAAACACAATAATAAAAAAGTTGTAGCTAATTTTATGCTAAGGACTGGTGGATGTCTGCACCATTAGTTAAGTAAAGTAAACTTTATTTATATAGCGCTTTTTACAAAGTGTCATTGTTTCAAAGCAGCTTTACATGTATGATATCTAGCATTCCTAAATGTAATTGCAACAATAATGACTATTATTAATCGCTTGGTTCAAATAGTACCGTTATTGAGATTCAAATAGCTTTATTATAATTGCATGAATACTGATTGTTTTTATACTGGTTTCCTGAACAACCCCTACCTTTATATTGGTCAGTAAAAACTAAGATTTTTGGAAAAGTACCAACCCAGACTCAAATCACTGGTTAAGCCAATGTTGCCGTGTTGGGCTGGTCAGCTCAATAGCTCCACAGTGTTTTCACTTTTCAGGGAAAGTAAATGAAGAATGGATTCAAAAATATATTGAATCAAAATATTTTAGCTGTACCTTGCACTTGGAGGTCAAAGTTGAGCTCGGCTAATCCAGCTTTGCTACGTGCCACACAGGTGTAGATTCCAGAATCAGAGAGTTGCACTGGTGAGATCCTGTGCCAGCACGCGGAAACAAGAATCCATAAGTCTAATGTTACATTATTTTACCCGAAAGTACAACCTGCTTTTCTTCAACTGACCTGAGAACAGAATCTCCAGAAAGAAGACGGATTCGAGGTGAAAGGAGCAAAGAATGGCCGTTTCTCAGCCAGCTGATTTGGGGCTGGGGGTTTCCAGTGGCTTTGCACTCCAGCGTGACCACGCTGTGCTGAGTGGTGTGCACCTCACGGGGGACACTTGTCTCTCCATTTATGGAGGGAGGAACTGAAATAAGCAATTAATTAGAAAGTGAGGGAAAAGATACAAACCATTTGTAATGTGTATGAAAAAATACATAGGAAGCTCCTCTCACCTAATACAAACAAAGTATAGATCTTGCTCTCCTGGCCAGCTGAGCTGACTGCCAGGCACGTGTATGTTCCAGAGTCATCTGGTCTTATATTTAAAAGTGTTAAAATGCTGCCATCTGGTGAGATACTGCAACACATCAGCATATACCATTAATTAGCAGAACTGTACATTGTAAACAAACACACTTTTCTCTGTTAGGCTTAAGAAAGTGTATTTAATTTCCATACAGTGGGGACTAAAATTTTTGATGAGCATAAAAATTTGGGTGGCAATTAGCATGAACTTCTCCTTGATAGTATTTGTTATGGCCACCTTTTGTAAAAATTAATCTGTAAATAATGAATTCATGTCTTACTCTATACGCTCTGTGTTGCCATTCTCCAGAGTCATTCCATTCTTCAGCCAGCTCACTTTAGGAGTGGGCGTTCCCGTCACTCGACATTCAAGAGTAAGCTCCTCCCCCAGAGGTGCACTGACCTCTGATGGGTGGCCCGAATCTATAATGGAGGGCGATGCTAATAGGGCCAAATAGATTATTATTAATATGTTATTTTGAGCTCCACAAGTGCATTAAGATATGACTGTAATTGAGCCAATACTGTCATTAGTGAGTTTTAATAGCAATTTTACCATGTACAGTAATTAGATAGTCTTTCTGGGTCTGTCCTTCACCGTTTTTGGCAATACAAGTGTAAGTGCCCGCGTGGGAGAGCTGCAGAGGGCCTAATTCCAGTCTGTTTCCTCTCACTGACCAGTTCCACTGTAAACTACTCTCTACAAATTCAAGAACAAATAACAAGGATTTTAATACTTTCTTGAATTCATAACAACTTCGTTTGGTGTGCAGTATTTTACTGACCAATAGGAGAGCCATCTTTTAGCCAGGCAATGCTGGGAATGGGCACACCAGAGGCCTCACAGATGAGAGTGAGGTGGGAGCCCAAGTTCTGAGTGAGGGTCTCGTGAAGAGGCCCCTCTATTAGAGGAGGCACTAGAAAAAGATGTAATATTACTTTATTTAGTATTTCTTATAAGAAATAAATCATGAGAAAATCTTTTGCATTTAAAGAACTTGTAGATGTTTTTGTCTTGTCTTGTCTTGCAGAAGAAAAACTGTTCAAATAGTGTTTATGCCTGTTTGCATGTATGTTGCCGTTATACTATCTTTAGGATTAGAAATAACACTCACCATGTACTGTTACTCTAAAGGTGCGGTCCACTTGGCCAGCGATATTGGAGACCTTACAGGTGTACACCCCTCCATCAGCCACCTAAGGAAGAAGTCAGACACTTATCCAATGCACGCACAGATGTAAACAAAGTGATTAATATAAACAGTCTACTAAATTGCTTGCACATTGCTTAGAACTATAAAATAGACTTATAGCTTTTGCTTAAAAAACATTTGCTATAGTGGACCACCAACAAGATCTTGATCCTAAGTTTGTCAGTTCTTGCTTACCTGTACCCCAACTATCTCTAGTTGCTGACGCTCTATCTTCAAGCCATTCCCAGCAGCTAGCTGCAGCCCATTTCGATACCATGTAATTTCTGGTTTAGGGACGCCACGGGCCTCACAGCGCAGAATCAGTGATGAACCTAACTGAGGGGTCAGGACCTCTGACTCTGAGTCAAGATGTGGCACCAGCACTGGCAGGGCTAGAACAACAAGCCAAATCAACATTAAAAGGTTAATTGCTAAATCGTCCATTCCAAACCCAGAATAATTTACAACCAGATATGAACATTTTATGAAGAAAAGTGGTGTTTGCCATAATAATACTTGCCAGAATTGTACAATAATACTTGCATGCTTTAGCATGATGCTAACATGATACTAATTTTGTACACCATTTAGGCAATGCATGTACATTAGCATGATGGCAGCAAAACAATTAGGGTCCATAGATCCTATAGAGCACTAACCATAGACAGTGAGGAGAATGCTCTTCTGGTCTTGTCCAGCTAAATTTGAGGCTGTGCAGACATATTGGCCAGCGTCCTTCTGTACAGCCCTGGGCAGCTGCAGCATCTGCCCACCTGTGGACAGGATGATGGCACATTTACAACATGCTTCATGAAGCTTTATTTATAAACAGTAAGAGTTATATTTAGACAGCAGATCACCTGGTAGTATGTGCATGCCACTGGTAAACTCTAGAACCTGACCATCTTTGGTCCATATGATGTCAGCAGGCGGGTATGCTTGTACATCACACAGCAGAGAGATCATGTGACCTTCCACCACACTCACATCCTCCTCTCGGTTACCCACTATCCTTGGTGGAACTAACAGTGATGTAAAAAAAGGAAAACATTTACATGTTACATATAGTATTGTATTTCAAATGAGCAGCCTAGTAGTCTATGTATAAGGACCTGTTTACATTAAAATACAAGTATTTGTAAAGCACAGTTTATCAGGTCCTACCTTGAACAGACAGGCTGTAGAGTCTCTCGACAGCTCCAGCTTTATTTTCGGCTACACACTGATAACTGGCTGCGTCAGACACCTGCACTTTCAGGATCTACAGAGAATGACAGGTGATTCGGAAGGTGTGAGACGTAGAAAAATAAAGAAACATCCGCATTTGACAGCCATTTTTAATCCACATTTTAAATGGAATGTGGTGCATTTAATATGCATTTTACAGTGCTTATATTAGTTCCCTGGAATGGAATGACCTTGCTCAATCAGTTCAGCTAGAGGAACTATTGCATAACATAATAAAATAATATGGGGAAAGTTTAAAGCTTTGTTGGTGGGATTATGAACAGCACGACCATTATAGTCATGACCATCACCTCCAGGAGTTTCCCATCCTCTAGTATCTGATGGTGAGGGCCATTGTGAAGTGGCAGGCTATCTTTAAGCCAGGATACCGATGGTGGAGGGTTTCCTGTGACATCACAGCGTAGTGATACAGTGGAATTGACCACAGCAGACACATCCTGCATGAACTCATCAGTCTGGCCATCAATTACAGGGGGAACTGTGTAAAATTCACATGGAGTAGGTGTTTAGACATACACCCTATTTTTTAATAAATATGACGAATGATGATTTTTATGACAAATAATTATTAGTAATTGTTGGACTGGTTTTCTTACCTAACACCTCTAGGTGATAGTGCATAGTGTCCTCTCCAGCTTCATTTACAGCCTGGCATGTGTATTTTCCAGCATCCTCCAGCTGGACGCGTGGTATCTGTAGGACTTGCCCTCCTTAAAAGGGAAAACAAAATAATGGAATGTTTAAACTTGCATTTCCAAACGTTATATACTCCATTATTAACCATATACCCAGGTAATATCAAAGTACCAATTGAAGTATTCATCTCTCTCTCTCTCTCTCTCTCTCTCTCTCTCAATATATATATATATATTTATGTGTATATTTTCCTTACATACCTACTTACTCCAATAGCACTAAACAGGATGCTTGTTCTCCACTCACCAGGTAACAGCACGACCCCATCTGTGTTGGTGAGTTGCCTGCCTTCTCTATACCAGCTAAGTCGAGGAGGTGGAATGGCATTGCTCTCGCAGGAGAGACTGATGGAGTGTCCCAGCACCACCTCCCTTCTTTCAACCATATCTTCATTGCCATCAGGGTCCTCCTCATCACCCTCCCTCTCACCCAATGAAAAGCCAGCAGCACCATTTATCACCCGGTGGAAGATCGGAGGAACTGAGGAAGACAGAGTTGAAGGGGAGAATTAAGCATGAGCATTAATACTCATTAGCAAGTGTGTGTGTGTGTGTATGTGTGTGAATTGCTCACCCTGTATAATGAGGTGAAAGTCTCTCTTATCCTCTCCGGCAGTGTTGGTAACCACACATGTGTACTGGCCCTCATGGGACAGCATGGCATTCTCAATGTGAAGCATGTGCCTGTTTACTCTAAGACCGGTGTGTGTGTTCTCATTCAACAACTGTGAAACATACATGAAAGCATTCCTATTGTAACCATTTCATTCATCTTCCTTAAAGATTAGACTGGACATATTAAATATATATATATATATATATATATATATGTATATATACACACACACACATATATATATATTATATGTTATATATATTAAACAAAACAGATGTACAAACCTGTCCATCTTTAAACCACTGTGTTTTAGGCTCTGGAAAGCCTTTGGCAAGGCATGACAGGGTCAAAGTCCCATTAATTTTCACTTTTTCTTGTTTTCTACCAAAGCTGAGAGTTGTCGAATCGCCCTCTATCTGTGGAGGAACTGAACCAATGGCATTGCTTACAAAACAATTTTCAATCTTTGAAAGATTTTTAAACTTTAATTCAAAGTTCTTATAAAATACATTGTTTACAAAATAGATAGCATGCACTAATTTTTTATGTTATGTATGTAACGTTTTATGTTAGTTAGCTAATGTACCTACCCAGAATTCTAAGCGTGTGGTGCCTATATGCTGTTCCAGCCGGGTTTGTTGCTCGGCAGGTGTAGGCGCCTGCATCTTTGCCACGGGCCGCAGCCACACGCAAAGCCTGTCCACCTTGTGTGTATGTGAGCTGTGGACTGGACACAATAGGCTGGTTGTCCTTTAACCAAGTGATAGTAGGAACTGGGGTACCCTCCACATCACAGTGAAGAACAGCCGGGAAGCCCAAAATTACTGTCACCTCTGAAGTCTCACTGGAGTCACGGATGCTGGGGGCAGCTGTGAAGTACAACAGTGTCTCTGTAACTCAACTGGTAGTGTATTGCGTGTATTCAGTTTTCATGAGACATACATGTTTATAAGCTGCATATGATTTTAGATTAATGTGTCTGCCAAATGCAATAACATAAAAGCTGATGAAAAAGTGGCCATTTCAAGAGGTTTACCTTGTACGATCAGCCTGAAATGGCGAGTTTGAGTGCCGGCGTTGTTACTGGCCACACACTGATACAGGCCACGATCTCTTGGCATGACGGACTTCAATCTCAACACCTGCCCTTTCTCCAGAAATTCCACATGAGGGTCCCCATTACGTGACAAAATCCTGAAAGAGGGAAGTTGATGAAGGGTATAAATGTACAAAAAATTGGGACGCATTTAATTGACAGTTGTCTAGTCAACTAGTCAATTTTGAAAATAAGTACAGTTGTGCACATCCCTATCGTGTCATTTACTCACTCTCCATCATGACTCCAGTCCACTTGAGGCACCGGCCGGCCACTGACTCTGCACTGCATGTCCACTTCCTGTCCGGCCATGACGATCAGTTCCTGAACTCCTGATGAGCCTGAAATCACTGGTGGTGCTAAACATACATAATAAACACCAGATTAACACCAAACTAATGACTAAACATCAAATTAAAGAAAGCAAGATTTTTATTACCACTTACAAAAAAGTACCATGTTCATATCATGGGTTTTTGTACATGGTAAGTACTATAGCAACACCATGGTGTACTATGTGAATATTATTGGTAATTATACCAAATAATTCCCATGGTATATGAATATACTATGTCCAACTGAATGCCATTTTAAATATGAAAGCACTGAGGTATTGCCATCTAATACTATAACAGTACCACAACTTCCACTAGATACAAAATTACTTCATATTTCCCAAATGTACAATCCTTACATCATTTTAACACCCCGTAAAACATTGGTAACAAGTTTGAAAACAAACTATAGGTGTTTGAGCCAAACTCTACAAGCGAAAGACAAAAAAATCACTATTATTTATCCTAATTACACTTTAGTCTCATAGCCTGTCTGTCTATATTTCACCTTGTACTTCAATAGTATAATCCCTCCTGGCTTCCCCAGCAGAGTTTTGAGCAGAGCAAGAGAAGCGGCCAGCGTGATCATTCTGAACACGATAAATCTTTAAAAGCTTTTTTCCATTCTGTAGATACACCCCTGGGGTCTCCAGTACCTGGAAACAGAGAGCAGGTAATTGATTTAATAGTGGCCAAAAACTTGCAATACATTTCAAAACCACTAGGTAGCAGTAAGTTACCAGTACTAGAGGAGGCCTGAACTATAGGCCTTCTGTTCATTTTAATAGTAATAATCTTGATAATAAACAATTATTGTAAATAATTATTACTAAAAAATAGTAATAAACTTGTGTTGTGAACATTTATTATCAGGCTGTAATCTAAAATGTTTGTACAGTATAAATATAGTGTTATATATCCTTTATATATATTGTGCTTGATATGCAGATATTCTCATATTATTTATAGTTAACAAACATCCAACAATATCAAAAATCAAACCATTAACTAGAAGATAAGGTTTTATTTAAAGAAACCTACTGGTCTATTGTCTTTAGTCCATGTAATGGTTGGAGATGGGATGCCGAAGGCATCACACCCCAGTGTGAGTGGCTGTTTCAATGTGACCGTCATGTTCAAAGGTTGCCCATCATCCTGGATCTCTGGAGGAACTACATTGGTAAAGAAAGAGAATTCATCATTCTTCAATATTTTGTATAAAGGTCATAAAAGTTTGGAACAACATGAGGGTGAATATAATAACAGAATTATGACATTGTTTATTAAGCTTTTGGCCATATAGAAATATAGCAAAAACCTCACCATTGACCTTTAGCCTGGTCTTCCTTTCCACAGAGCCTGCTTCATTAGTGGCCACGCACTTAAAATCACCGCTGTGACTGGCTGAAGCTGAGCCAATCACCAGTGAGCCATCCTCAGCAGGAGACACACCGTGCTCTGATCGCTCTATATGGATCTCCAGACCATTTCTGAACCATCGCACCCAAGGAGGAGGTGATCCTTCCCAAGAGATGGAAATAGCAAAAGAGAGAGAGAGAGAAATAGTGTGTGAAGGAGCAGACATCAATCAGAACTGACAACATCACAATTCCTAGTGTACAATGATTACACTCCCAGAGTTTAAAGCAGAGCAGAAATCTATCAGTCTGACAGCGAGACAACAAAGAGCAGAGACAGAGGAGGCCAGCAAATTTCTCAACTTAGGAATGGATCCGCCAGTGTCCTGTGAAACAGACCTTCAAGGTTTCACGCACTGAGTAAAAATGCCAGAGACAGTATATCAAAAGACAACTGATCAGGAACACTGAGCTAAAGATTTATTCCACAGAGGCAAAATGTCCAGAGACTTCAGGACAGCAATGGGGTACTGTAGTTTAAACCCACCAATGAGCTTCTATCAGCTGCCTCCAGACCTCTTTAGCTGATTTATTAGGTCAGGTTAGCTTAGCATTAACCCATATGAAAGAAAATGCATAATGAGATCTCGTTAATATTTTAGCTGCGTCTACTATGTAGAAGGATGATTAAGTGGAGAAGTTTGCTTCCGTCTCCTGATTCTTGGATTTTTCTCCTGAGAGAAAGGCCCCAAAGAACTCACTAGAGTTTCAGACTCTAACTTCAAACTGTGCTGTATACCATATTCATTTTATAACTTCATCCTTTTACTTTGTCAACAGTTGTCTCATTTGTTTCTTTTTTACTAAACACAAAGTTCATGGTAAGATCTTTAGTAATTCCCCTAAGCTTTGAAAGAGCCACCTCTAAGCAATAACATTTTCCTCTGGGAAGCGACGGGGCAGAGGGCAACCTTGTACTTGTTTTACAATCAGCTTTTAAACCTCCTCCAAAGACCATTTGTGCGAGTGTTTATTTGCGTTTGGTTTCACAGAGAGCACTGTGGATGAAACCACACTGCCAACTGACAAGCAGAATTCAAATAGACATTCTGCGAGCCATACGTGTTTGGTACAACAGAGGAGGTTAAATAATGGCTTTTTTCATTTTTGCAGTGAACCCATCTTTTTAAGTTTTCTTTTAAGACGATCAGAAGTAGAGACGAGAGATCGTCCAGAGCAGATGTTTATAGTCATAATGTTTGGATTTATTGTTTTCGTGACTTAAGGAAGGATGTGCACAGCTGGCAATGTTGACATTACAGGATTACATTAGAAGCAGTTTATTTTTCAGCCATTCCACTTACAATACTTCAAATGATGCGTGTTCTAAAGAAGTTTTGCACACATGGGAATACAGTGTTTATAAGTATTCTGGTTTTCGGGGGTGCAGTCGTGTCTTTCAATGTAAGCCAGTGTTAATATAATGCATTGGTTTGCAAAGAACTGGCTTCTAGGGGCCTCCCTAACACTGAACATTATGGCTGCCTGAGGCATTATGGGTAATCTCAGGCACAGTAGCTATGTTATATGTTTATAGGTGCAGTCTGTAATTGGCACAATCAAATATAATAGGTTTGTTAAACACTCTTACTGCCCATTCTTTCTAGCTTTCTGTCTTTCATTGGTTTGGCCCAAAAGCCCCGAATTCGCTGTTATTGGCTAAGCCAGAAGCCGATGGCTGAATGGTGGACTGCTTAAACAATCAAAGCATGTTTTGATAGTGCCACAGAGTCACAGTGTGGTAAGTCGGTAAGTCAACATCATTCAGTGTCTATAGCACAAATGGTGTGGGCTGAAATACATGCCAAAGATTAATACTTCTCAGCAATAGTAGAGATGCTTGTCTTAGCAAGCAAAGCTATTTGTTTAGGGGCCCAGGAACGAGTGGGGTCCACTGAGGTCCTCGATGGTATAACTACTCATTAGACTTGATGTTAAAGGGGCCCATTCTTAAATATGCTGTTGTGGACCTCGTGAGTTCTAGCAACAGCTTTGTATAACAAACATGCAATGGAATCATAACATACATCACAGGTAGCATCACATCATCAACATACAGCTCTACAGGTTGATTTGGCCCTTTATTTTCTGTGAATTGTGATTACTAGAGGAGTCCCTATTTTGCAGGTAAGCTTCTCATGGGTCTTTTGATGACTGCCACTAAATATGTGCAACAACACGTCTGTTTGCACATATTTTTACTGTCATTTTCTCTAAGTACCACTTATTAGTGCCACACAGGCTTCTTAACCATAGTGAAGCATTAGTTGCCATAACAACACAATCAGAGGCACTAAAATATAGCAGATAAACAATAATGATTTGAAACTTTACCGCAATTCTGGGAAAAGTGCTTTTTTTACTTCACGGTACTGTGTATTCACATGCCAAAATAATTGTTTTTAGTAACATTTTTATGTGAATATTTTTGTGTAGAAAAAGGTTGCCTACCATTCAGAATAATTAATAAGGCAAAACATACTGTAGTATTAGATCAACACACACTCATTTATTTATGTTTTACCTAAATTTAAGCCCTGAATGTACTACAAACAAAACTACAATTACAAAAATACAAAAGTATCATACAGATAAAATAATAACAAGTCACAATATCACAGTTGTAAATAACTCCACCCTGAAAATAAAGAACTGCGCTATTACCATCTCATGACCCAGATATTAATATATAATATATTGTCAGGTCACTACAGACTCCCAACTCTACCTCTGACCATCTCCTTTCCTGCAGTAAAACACACCCATCAAATACTTCCTCTCCCTGCACTCTCACTTCTCTCGTCCAACAGCGGCCCCTAATTAGGATTCCTCTCCCAGCGGGCCCTCTTTTGCAGGAAAGCAGATGTGGCCCTCAGAGACAGAAGAGAGGAACAGAGTTCCAGCTGCTGCATAGCACTTCACACACACAGTCACGAAACATATCCATCATGTCATTTCTGCACCACACGCATGGTTACCATGGCAGGTTTCTGTCATAGCAACAACTATTCGCTTACAGTGCGTAGGGCAAAACATGCGCATCTACATTACTTACACAGACAGTCACATTCGCAAAAATTCACACTAAACACCTTTTCTACTCCAGGTCTGTTTATGTGACGAGAGCTGTTGATTCAACCTGCACAAAGTGTTACCAAACGTGAAGAGAAACAGGCAATTACAGCACCCAGGACAAGACTGAAATGAGAAAAGAGACCATCTGGTGTGAGATGGAAGAAAATAGAAAACACGGCTCCTAAAGACAGAGGAAGCTTTTATCACAGCGCTCATGCCCACTCGCTAGCTCGCTTGCTCGCACACACACACACACACAATTCTTATCCTGGGGAGTTCAGTAACACTACTCATAGAAAACAGCATAGAAAATAATGCTAGTGTGTGTTTTTGACACATTTGTTGTTGTGTTTTTGACAGCAAGCAATTTTTCTGTCCATGTTGAATGTGAAACTGTTGCACAGCATGACACAATTTCAGCCAATAAAAACATGTGATGTTGAATGTCCTGGTATGTAGAGAGAGATTTTAGACCAGTGATATTTCTCGGTGGGTGGGGCTACCCGGCAAAATTTTACAGTAAAAGCAACCAAGCAAATGACAAAATGACCTGTTACTTATCAAACACTTAAAATAACACAGTACAGATAGCTTGACAATGTGATGATTTAGCTTTTATAACCCTGAGCCAGGATAGAATGTGTGAAGCTGGTTTAGTGCTAGTTAACTTGTTGCTTGTGGTTTTACAAATGACTTACACCAGGTTAAACAAGTGTAGAGGCCTGGTGGGAATACCAGCACCTTATGCTGGGGAGTAGCATTAAAAACGAACATATGCTGGTCTTCTCAACAGGGTACGTCTCATCTGTTTATGCATCTCCATGTGACCTACCTCGTGCAGGGCAAGGAATGATCACTCTGCTGTTGGCCACACTCTCAATAATGGTCTCTCCATTCCTTTCGAAATAAGGGGCCTCTGTAACCACACGCACACACACACACACACAGATCACAGTGTTAACATTAAAGGTCCACTGCTGAGGGTCAGCTCCAGGGTCAGAGAGGAGAGCACAGGAAACATTGAGATAAGTGATTTGTGACTGTTCTACTGGGAATGTTCAAGCACTCATGTAAGTCATCTAAATGTTCCAAAGAATTTGGGACTTATTAGGCAAATATGGATTTGTTTTGTTTCTAATATTTAAACTGGATTTTGAACTGAAATGGTTTGCAAATAGTTATTTGTGAAAATTCTGCTGTGAATTCTTTGTGAAAAATACAGTTAAAATAAAATACCAATATATAAATATATGCAGTATTTTCAAGCAATAGTTTATACACAATAGAAATACTGTACCTAACACTTCCAGAACAATCCCTATAGTATCTTCCCCAGCACTGTTCCTGGCCACACAACTGTAGGTGCCGCTGTCCGAGTGCTGGACCGCCTGGATCTTCAGCATTCTGTCATTGCCCACAAGAAGTTCGTTATGAAGCCAGCTAATCTGAGGGGCTGGCTCTCCTTGGACCACACATGGCAACACCACTGTCTGGCCAATCAGAGCCTTAAGAGAAGTAGGTGCTGGCTGAATTCTTGGTTTAGCTGTTAAGATAGGAAATATATGGTATATTTATATTGGTTCCTATTTGTTTGGTATTTTGTTTCTTTCAGGGTTTTGAAATTATAATACAGTGTAAATTGAAGAATCACTTCATACTTTTTTTAAAGAATTTACTATTGTTTACTCTTCTGTAGTCAGATTGTTTAAAAAAATACAAGGTAAATTTTCTCCTTTTTTGTAGCAAGACAATTTATTTGGTACAGAAATCTTGGCTATTAGACTGCACCTTGCACTTGCAAATTGTAGGTGAGCGAGATGTTGCCAGCTGGGTTTGCAGCAGAACAGGTGTAGAATTTACTGTCTATCAGTCTGACATCACTAATCTTCAGAGAACCAGATGGCAAAACTGTGAACCTGTGTGAGAAAGGTCAAAGGTCAGATTGGGAGGTCAAAGAACGCATGTTTTTGAGTAAGTATATGTCTAAAGTTGTGTTAAAGGCTAAGTATGGTGTATACAAATGTGTGTCTCTTTGTGTATGTGCTTAGGCGAACAGGTTTATGACCTGGCAAAAGAGACCAGTTGATAAAATCACTTCGAATTAATTTGGTCTGCAATCATTTTGCTTAGCAACTTTATTATGACAACTAATCCGAAATACAAAAAATATTAATAACTCTGAAAAGGAGCTACAAAAATACTATATTCACTAAATCCCATTTGAGACAAAATACAGCACCCGGACAAGTCATGCACGTGGACTCTCACTGAGGCTACCAATTAACAGACTGAGATTCAGACCCAAGATTGGTTCCACCTGGCCCATGAATCATTTCTTATAAATTATTATCATTCCAAAAGTATTTTCTCCACATGGAACAGATAAGAGGCTGTTCCCAGAGAATCCGTGCTTGTATCCATTTGGACAGTCTTTCTGTCAATTTGTTTATCTGTTTAAACATGCTGGAAGGGCACTTAACAAGAATGCAGTACAGTCAGTTTTTAAAGCGCACTTTTATAGCAAGATGTCAAAATAAGAGTTTAACTTCTAAAATAATGTTATGAAACATCTGCATTCTGTTCCATTCTACTCTGCTGCATCTCACTAATTTGAATTCAAGTGTCCTGTGTGAACAGCACTAAAACAAACTGGATTCAAGCTGCATCTGGACTGACGAATCACAAAATCTATAAAACTGGAGTGGCTTCATTTACAGCAAACAATGCATTAGAACAATGTATCTAGATTGTCGTGCACAGTTGACAAAAAACAAGACGCTTACTGAATGTCATTACAGTCGCACAAACTAATGCTGCATCTATTTTACGATAAAAAAAATCTGTTTTAAATTCAAATGTATTTAAGCAGGAGGAGTCCTGAGAAGGTGTTTTGAACCGATTCATTTTTTATTTCTTTTTTTGACATTATTGCTGCCAACTTCACAGTTTACGGTCAAATCACATTGCTTTTTTATTTCATACCCATACAGCATACTGGCTGCTGAAACTGTGTAAGTTATGATCATTCTGACCTTTGCCTGAAAGACAATTTAGATACCAGGCCTCTTGGAACTGAATCCCCCTGGTGTAACGTCTATAAAATGTCCGAGCTCAATAGCGGACAGCACGCCTAATGTCCACCAATTCCAGCATAAATAAACACGGTGCAGATGAGATACACACAAACAAATATATACAAAGAAAGAATTCATTGGTTTACATGTGACCGGCTGAATCAGAATGACACGTCATCAGAATGACACATCATTTGCTTTCTTAGAAACACATGTGCATGTTTGCAAATATGGACTGTGGGTAATTATCACAATCACGGGTGCCAGAGTGTGCCAGAAGGAAAGAGAAAAAGAACTGAACTTCATAAAAGTCCTTTATTCCAATAATTTAATAAAAGACAAATTGTTTAAGTTAAACCATGAAAGTCGCTGAGATAAGCTTTCTGTGAATAGGAATCTTCAAAACTACTAATAATACTATGCAAAACACAGATCACAAAACAAAGTGCCTCTTTGTTACACCATATGTAAAAAACATTTTTACATTTTTAAGCCAAAATAAATGACATATTTATATATATTTTGTCGATCTTCCCTACATGTTTAAGCCAAAATAAATGGCATTTATATTTATATATATTTTGCCTTGACCTAAAACAAATGAATCAGCAGACAATCAAATGTTTTACTCCAAACCTATCAGAAACCCTAGAGGAAAGTCTCCATCATAACAGCTTTAAAATAATAAAAAAAAGACAAAGAGATCTTGTCAACCGAAGCAAGAAAACCGAAGGACTCTTTCTGACATGTAAAAATACATCACACTCAGTTAAGACTCTAACCTCATAAAGGTTAAAGCGAGCCGGTGCCCCCTAACATCCCTCAGGCATTCTCGCTCTGCATTAAACACACTGTTTCCACACACAATCTTCTTTCCTGTGTGGCAGATGTCTCGGCTGTGTGTTATTCTCGTCAGGCAGACAGAGACGTCGACGTGCTGTTTTATGAGACAGGAAGCTCCTGGAGACTTGAACATTACACAGGCTACACTTCTTCCTTTGTGACTATCACTCAAAACACACACTCACTCACACACCTATTCACACTCATCTCATTGCTTTCTTTTACCAGGAATACGGTTTCATCATTCCAGTAATTCTCCGCTTTTACAGAAATAGCACATTACCTAATTCGGAGGATGTCATCCTTACCTCATTGCAATACCTATCTTCTGAATCGCTCTGACTAATGCCATCACAATTCTCTAGTATCCAAAAGTCCCAGCATCTAATTCTGATCCTGCCCACCTCCAGCACCACTGCCATCATATGTATACCGCTTTACACTGAATTCACCTGACTGGGGTGTATCAACCCAGAGAACTCTGAGTTTATTACTTAGAGGTTTCTCTTTTATAGCGCCGAAAAAATAACGGGGGTCTTGGTTATGTTTCATGCAAGTATGAACTTTGCCTCAGGTATTTGTCTTACAAATTGCTTGGGAGAAAAAACTAAACACAAATAAGACAAATGTTGACAAAGTAAGATTACAAAGCCATAAAATGAATGCTGACAGGACGCTTTCAAAAACATGTGTTTTAAAGGTCTCTGCAAAGCCATGTCACAGAAGAACCATTTCCAACCATTGAAGAATCATTTTTGATTTCAAAAAGAATCGTTTCTTGTTTACCAGTAGAACCTTTTTCAACTACAGTTAACCTTTTGTGCAATAAAAAGATTCTATGGATGTTCTTTAAAGGTTCTTTATGAAACAACAAAGCATGACCTTTTAGAAACCTATATTTTTTAAGAGTGTATCATTTGATCACAATGAAAGAATTTGAAGTCATTTCTAAATGTGTAATAGCAGACTTTGGTATATTGACAAGTCTTACACAGTTTGAAAAAGTATTCCTGATTACTGGCTTTTTCTCAGAAGAACTTGGCGACTTGGAGCAAACGTGTTCATTCACTCCCAATGTAATCTCATTGCTGACCTTTAGTTGAGATATTAAAGATCTTACTGGTGATTTTCCCTTCCTGTGGGTGCTAGTAAGAGTGAAAGCATCAACCAGATGTGTCAACCTTAACATGATGAACTTAACATCTGTTTTCCAGTCAACCCCATGTGATTCTACCTTTCGCTTCAGCTGATTGGTAGGTACGACTCCACGGGACTTTCATAATGACTGGGGAATAATGACCTTGTTCCTCCATTTCCCAACATGTGCATCTGACCCAGCTTTTAACTGGTATGAGACAGCCATTGGACTTCCGAATGAGCAATGGCCTCTGCAGAGATCTATAGGGAAGTTGCACAATTCTCTATTTTATCCAATATTCAAAACATGAGATTAGTGCTGAGACGGTCTCATTTTCAGTTAAGCCAAATAAATGTAAAGCATCAGCCCTTCGAGTTGAAATTGAATGTGACTCCACAGAGCAATAATGGCCGTGTTGAAGCAGAACTGGCTCTTATTCTGGTCTATGGGAGCTGGAGATGAGGAGAATGAGGTAAGGAAAGTCAGCCGGGGTGAATTCTGACAAAGCTTAAGTCTTTTATAAATGGCTACATCACCTCATCAGGGCCCATTCCTTCACAGCAAGAAATCATTCGTCACTCATCGAGGACATATTTTTGCTATTTATTATGCTCTAAAACGCCATTGTTCCGCAAGCAAAGGACTGTACAAATGCTTTTAATATTTAGATGAGATCAAACATTGTTAAAAAGCCACCAGCGTTGTCCTCCATGGTTCAACAATTACGGTGATTTAAATGAGAAAATGTTGGAAAGATCTGGAAGTTATTTTTAAGTTATAAGGTATTTTTGTAATCGGTATGGTGTTTGACAGGATTGATTATTCTTACCAGGCTGTGACTGGCGGAATGGGCTGCCCATTTCTGCTCCACATTACCGCAGGGGCAGGAGTTCCCTGAACATCACATGGTAGGATGACCTCTGATCCGACCTCAGCTGCCATTTTAACCATTGTCTGTGACCCATCAGCACCAACGATTCTTGGTTTGGCTGTTGAAATGAAAAGTTTCAGATGTAAATATTTATTGAAGTATATCATAAAACAATTTCTATAATCAGTCACACCCTGCCAATAAATAAATAAAATACTTTTCTTAAGATCTTTGGCTTGTTTTTCAATAAAAACATCTAAATATCCTAACTAGAGGTATTTACTGAACAATAATTGAATTTGGAATTTAGTTTATTTTTCATACCCCACTGGCAAACATTGTTTTTGTTGACTTAAGCATAAATCTAACCAAATTTAGTGATGTTTATGTTAAAACAAGAAAATAGCGATTTTTTTTTAAGACAAATGTACTGGTTAAGAAAACGTCTTTCAGTATAAAGATCAATCTGGTATATGAAACATTCAGCAGATGCTCTCACTGTTAATACTCAGATGCATCTCTCTGCTGGTATAGCCCGCAGCACTGGTGGCGGTACACACATACACCCCTGCATCCTCTTCTGTCACACTGGGGATGTGTAGACTTCCATTGGGTCCTTCGAGAGGTGCCGACACGACTCTGCCTTCTTGACCCTATTGAGAAAAGATGCTTGTGGACAACCTGAAGGTTCTGAAACATGCATGTTGGCTGGAGAAGGACATTGGAATGCATATCCAGTCCAAGGTCTCCACGGGGCAGCAAACCACTGAAGCTGCTTCTCAGGTTACCAGATATCAAGCATTCCCATGCATATCCCTCACCCCTCGATGCACGGAAAACAAGATAGCTTTAGCAGAACTTCTTTCATGTGACTAGAATAGCAATTTACATGACCCGGGTGAAGTCTGCGGACGACAACATCCCCCCCTCCAAATCTATCATGTTCTAAAACAAAATGCTGGAAAATAAAAAGGGCAGGAAGGATGTCCCTGCCCTTTCCTGTAGCTCAGTGGTTAGAGCATGGTGTTAACAAGGTCATGGGTTCGATCCCAGGGATTGCACATACTCAATGTATAGTGATCAATGTGTAGTATAATGCAATGTAAGTCGCTTTGGATAAAAGCGTCTGCCAAATGCCTAAATGTAAATGTAAATGTGAGCATACATTTGTTTGAAAGGCAATTCAAAGAAGTGATGCATCATAAGACTAATGGGCGACATCAGCACTTCTCTTGCCTCCATTATCCTAAATTATCCTGGCTCGCTGTTTAGCACGGTGCTATCTGTCATTGTCTGGATTGTGACACGGCCAGAAGGGCCATTACTGGAAAAGAGGCACCTAACAGAAACAAGTGTGGTAATGTACCTTGGACCAAACAATGGTGGGTGCAGGAATCCCGTTTGCTTCGCAGGACAGGGAGATGGGCATGCCCTCATTGGCTGTGTAGTGCAATGGTCCAGCCTTGATATCAGGTGGGGCTGCAAAAGTAGGTCAGAATAACAGCTGTTCACTCGCCCTAACAACCTGAGGTTTACAATTAGACTTTTGCTAAAGTTACTTCAAAAGGAATTCGGCTGCTTATCGCTTCTAAATATGAAGCTCTAATATTAGCATGTATTTTAGAGGCATTATGGGCTATGAATGGATGAGTTGACTGCGTCACATCTAAATATAAACAAACAGAATTTGCTTTCACACATTCAAGACTTTTCTGTAATTTCAAGAGTGATTTTTTTGACTATTTGTCAAAATTAAAAAATTTGTCTCAGGCGATTGTACAATTTCAGAAGTTATAAGATTCCCTAAAAAGTTTCACGTAAATGTTTATGTGTAAACACAGTTGTAAAGTAACAGTTTTAGCATGTGCGAGGACTAACTGATGTAATCTGCAAGCTGCGATTGAGCTGATGCAATTACGCTGTCAGGAAGCCTGTAACAGAGGCGGAAAATTGTGTTTCCTTTTCTGTCACTCACGTCGACTTCTGGAGCGCATTGGTTTTGACATTGGTTTGTGACAGCATTCCCATAAAGACATTGCGGGCGTGGATTGCCTGCTTCATACAGAGGCAGGAATTCACTCCGGCTGCTTTCTTAGGGAGACACCTACACGCTGAGCTGAAGGTTACGACTGGGTGGAGTGCTAGCTATGAGGTAAACAGCAGCTTGCCTGCATTCACTCAGCCATATCTTGTAGTACAGTTCAGCTCATCTCTACTTATGATGAAATGCCTTTTCAACAATTACAATTTTAACGTAAATTTGGTGCTGATGTGTAAACAGT
The DNA here is from genome assembly GCA_036877575.1 of Botia almorhae. Taxonomy (NCBI): domain Eukaryota; kingdom Metazoa; phylum Chordata; class Actinopteri; order Cypriniformes; family Botiidae; genus Botia; species Botia almorhae. Next base: position 19,465 of record JAZGTJ010007560.1, read on the forward strand.
AGCACTATGATAAGAGATGAAAAGCCATTGCTTGTGTGAACAGCACATACACTACATTTACTAGACAAATTGTACCACAGTTTTACTGCTGTTGAACAGTTTTCATGTGTGAAAGTGACTAGTGAGGTAGATGAGCTAAAAAAATCACTTTTTACTGTGTAAATGTGATTTATTGTTTGTTATTGATTTCGGTTCAAAACATTCAACTCACTTAAACATGCCAAATATGAAAATCAATCATTCTCAATTATGATAGCTGCCCTCTAACCATGAACTTCCACTGAGATTGTAATATTGGCTGATCCTGCTACATTGAAAGCAGTGCACACATATATTCCAGTATCCTCTTGTACAGCTCGATCCACATGGAGACTGCCATCACTCCTTAGAAAAACTCTACCACCCATATTCACCTACAGCAGAGAGAGGGTGGTTATACATTACAAGAGACACAAGTATATACACTCTGCTCAGCTTACTTTGCAAATAGTCACTGTTGCTTGTCACCAGAATTTTACGCTTTAGGCAACATGGTGTAATATGTGTCCAGTCACTCACTTGCTTTCCATTGTGCGTCCAGACTCTCTCAGGAAGAGGAATTCCATCTAGTAACATGCAGGGAATGTTCAAAGGCTGACCGGTCACAACTGTAATAGCTGGTGCACCTTCAGCTAATAATGGTGGTTCTGTGAACATGACGGATAATTAGAGTAAGATTACACAGAAGACCATGTTTATGGGGATTATGGTGAATATTTGAGGTCTTGAGGAGAACATTTGATATTTATACCTAAGCCAGTAACAATGACTCTGGCTTGTGCCTTGATGAATCCAAACTGGTTTTTGGCCTCACAAACATACACACCTTCATCGTCGACCCAAACACCTGGAGGGAGTGAACAGACCCAGACTGTTTATGATGTAAAGCACTCGTGTAATGGAGCTTAAACATTGTACCATATTTTATACATGAGCCGTTAACATAATAATAAGGGTATTAATGATAGTTTGCATAGTTGTTATACTTATTAATGTCAATGGGCTATTAGTGTATATATGCTATCCTAAAGCTTATTTGTGCACGTATGGACGTGTTTGCAAGGTTTTTTCCCTGGTTTAATTGGTTTTAATACATTGATCTTTATCAAGTATAAAGCCAATAAAATGGTAAAACAAAACCAAGAATAAAACGAACATCTAGCAAAGTGTAACAACGCATTAAAATAATTGGCTGCTATCAAGATCTTTCATACTTATGTCAACACAGTTAGATCTTATATAGATATATAGATAAAGTTCAGTTTTCTAGATAGTTTTCTAGATAACAAATCTGATGATTAATGTTTTCACAGCATGATTCGAGAAATATTCCTAATGGCATCTTTCTAAAAGCCATTGAAGCACTGACATTTTGTTACATACACATACTGTTCAGTTAACAGTCAATCTCACAAAATATATTTTAATAAGTGATCTAGAAATAATTGAATTCAGAATCTTGACATTTTCTTCGTTGTATGGCATACATTTTTAAAATTGTAAATTTTAACCCCTTTCTGTCTAATGACTTTGAAAAAACCTAGGTGGTGGTCATCTTATATGAATATAAATAATTTTTAATACTTAATGATACAGGCTATCATTTGTTACAGATATAAATAATCAAAAGTTAAAGAGCTACACGTTTTCTGTTTGGCACAAAATCCAGATAAGTTCTGCACAGTGTGAATTTATGGCGATGCTGATTTGCTTACATTCAGAAGCAAAGCTGTTAATTCCAGTGAGATGACAGTTCTTACTTCATTTGTTGTAATTCATTCTTGCATAATGCACATACTGCTTTACAGATGTAACTGTCCTTTGTTTTCAATCTTATTGAAAACAAAGGAAGCTGTTGTTATGAATGTTTGTTATGAAAGCCCTTAAGGGCAGTTTGCACAAACGGAATTTGTGTAATAGCCAGTTTACACATACTAACAGCTGCTGAAATTATACATTACTGTACATTATACATTATTTCATAAATTGATAAAAAATGCATGTGTGCATGTATGTTTCAATAGAAAAAGACTTTATTAAACTATAAAATTTGTGCTAGGTGTTTCTCAAATCCCTTGAGACAAATATAATTATAACGGACTGTTGACATTAAAAGTATAGAGCTGTGATATTACTGTAACTAGCATAACACAGAAGAACTTATGAAACACATTTGAGTTCGCATTACATTGCAGATTTGGTTTCCTGGTAAATGAGACTACAAGGGTGTTATTTTCCAAGAGTGATCACCTCAATTGCAACTTTAGTATGTCTCTCTTTCTCTCTAAAGCACATAGACCTTTAATAAACACACCCACTCAGGGGCAGGTAGGATCAGACCCACATGCTACTGATGCTTTTAGTAACCAGGTCAGCCAACAGCAGACAAGCAGCTCAACACTAATGCTATGGCGACCATCCAGTAAATTCATTTAACCTTCAAACATCTATTATGTCCATATGCAGCTCCCTGTCTTGCCAAAAGCTTCACTGCCGGGCAGAGAGACGTGTGGTTTGACTGTTTACCCCACCCGGCCCCTGAGTGGAGCTATGGGTGAAGAAATCTTTTCTTATTCCAGAGAGAAAGCTGTCAGCTGTAACCTTCCATTTCCTCTTGTACAGCAGTTGGTTTCAGAACCACCTCCACTCCATGTCAACACCTAAAATAACATCTTCACAGTTCTCCCGTGGGTGGAACAGGATCTATCTCAGGCCTGCGTGGTGGTCTGCTTCAGTTAGATCTCTGCGTTCAGTATCTGGGAGGGATTGTACCAGCATGCAACCTCCCCAAACATCTACTGAAAGATAGATATTGTAGTTACTCACTCTGGATCTGAAGGGCACCAGAAGGCAGCTGAGAGGTGCCTGTGCGGCCAGACGACTTGCCAAAAATGGGCCGTCCGTCCTGGCGTCTCCATGTAATAGAGGGTGTGGGGAAACCGCGGGCGATGCACGGTAGAGTAATGTTATCACCCACGCTGGCTGTTACATCCACGGGGGACTCGGAGAATGCAGGAGCAGCTGCAGAAGATGGAAAGCCATCAAATGTTTTATAAAGATACTGTATTCTGCAAGACTTTATAAAAAGGCTACATTCCTTATTTGTTGCTGCTATTGTGAACTAACAAGAAA
>JAZGTJ010007561.1:0-22631 GCA_036877575.1 Botia almorhae
AAAAATATACTAATGCCTTTGTAACTAACCTACTCTGCTCCACTGCGAGTCAGCGGGGACCGCATTACAAGCACCGTCATTCTAAAAAGGATAGCAATCAAAAGAACTCTGAATGTGGGGTTGCCATAGCAGAGAGAGGGAGTGTATTTCTGTCTTGTGATGTGGCAGAGATGATCAGAGCGAATGCTTCAGTTCTAGCATATTTAATGTGGTCGTAGTCGCACTGCCCTGCCTCTATAGAGATGCACTACAAAGACCCAGCAATGCATGGGTGTAACACAATCAGAGGTACAGAGAAAAAGAGTGAGAGAAAGAGATAAAGAGATAGGCTGATTGAAAGGGAGCAGAGAGAGCGGCTGTTGTTGGCCCAGATAGCAGCAAAACAACACAGATAATTGGATAAAAGCGAGTTTTGGTAGGGTTACCGTATCTAATCTGTCCAGGACTGCCAGCGTGTGACGGAGGCGTGAGATGTTCCCCAAAGCCCTTTCTGTGAGATAGAGCCACTTTAATTTACTGTACTGTGAACTCTCCACAGCTTGCTCGACAAGAATGTGTGACATTTGAAGAGAGAGTGAGAATCAGAAGAGGAAAAAAATGAGTGAATAGGCCAGCACTCTCCTAATTAGTAGTTTTGCTTTGTTCCGCAATAGTTCTGTTCAGATTGCATCACAGATTCTGTTCAGTTTTCAAAACATTTTCAGGCTCCTGATAATGTCAAGCCTCTGATGTAAAAAAATGATGCTTTTATAGGATTTTGGCAGTGCAATGCTTTGTTTTTGATTTTTGTGTGCAATTAATGTAACATTGAATTCTACAAACATTCTTTCTGTCCACTGTCTGTTTCATGCACAGAGTGTAGCATGCTGGGATGTGGTTGAATTGGGATGGCGAAGCACCATGACTGGGCCACATGCTGAGGGTGTCTCCTGCCTTCTGGAGCTGTACTGTACTGCCCAGCATGGTAAAACCTATAGAAATCTGTCATCCCTCTGTTGAGCTGACAGAGGGTCACTTTTCACCATTTTCAATTTTCATTAATAGAGTCATAAGAAACAAATAACTAAATTAATAGATGTACCTACAGTCGATGTAACAAGTGCAGCTTGACCTCCATCGGATTTGTAAGCCCCGACTTGAATACACAAAAAAGGCAACCGGCAGTGCGGAAGAACAATGGACCAAAGGTCAGACAAGGTTATTTTTAATGGAAAGCCAGTCGGCACTGAGACAATATGCCAATCTGTTTCTAGTTGTGACAAAATGAATTCCCATAACAAAAGAAATCAATACTCATTGTAACCTCTTTCCTTTTACACAGTAATTTGTCTTTTGAACGGAACCCTGTCACTTCTTCTAGCCGTCTGCAAATTATTCACACTTATTCTATGGTTTTCACATTCCCATGGCGCCTGCACAGGCTTCAGCCTCTTACCAGTTCTGTTTAATCAGTAAATTGTGTCTTTTTCGCTTTATACCACCAGACAGAAGGAAAGTACTAGCATTGTGACCAGGAAAATCTATCAGCTGGAGGAGGATTGCTTTTCCCTCTCACGTATGAGGAAGTATATAATACACATTATTTAGATACAGGACAGTGGATGTGGAATGAAAGGAGAGAATTGATAGGTTGCAAACTCAACGCTGGATCTTGGGAAACCCATTTCTCTTCTCTATCAGACCTTTGGCTGACAGTAGCTGAACAACTGCTGCAGATATTGCACACTGCAATTTTATTTAACTACATGTCTGATCGAGGGGTTGGCAACAAACAAAAGAATCCTTCCACGGAAATGGGCATTTGTGACTATGTGTGGATGTCTGCCTCAAAAACATGCAAAAGACTGTAGCACGAGATGCTTGCACACAAGAATTTAAAGCTGCGCATGTTAATTATTTTCCTCTTTAATAAAAAAATTATATACAGATTATATACAGATATATTAAAAATATGTCTCATAATCGCTGTAGAGCACAATCACATCAGTTGCCTAAAAGCTGTTTTATTTTAAATGCAGGTGGATTGTCTCCCGGGTCTCGACATAAGATCACATGACATGCCAAATAGTTCTCAGATACATCTTTGTAGCATCCTAGTGATTGGACACTGGATGGATTGGATTGTTTGCTAATGTCTGTGACTAAAACGTTGATGTTGCTGCTTCCACACCACTAGGTGTGTACCACAGATCACTGTCTGATCATTAAAAACAGCGTTTGGAGAGTTAAGATCCATTGATGTGCGATTAAAACAGCACAAAAGAGGCAGACACAATCAAAAGTTATCAGCTTGGTCCAATAAATGAGATCTTAGTTTGGTTCTTTTAAAAAAAGACTTGACTAGAACTTGAAAAAGACTTGAAAAGACTAAAACATAATTCAGAAACATAACACATTGCTTGTTTATTGAATTGATTCATTTTTGCCTTCACATCTACGCTTTATAGAATTTTAAATGTTTATCAGTTTGAATCACAAAATTTTATCATCACAATATGATCTTCTGGCCCTATCTTGTGGCCCTAATTGGTGTTTTGCACTGTTCTTTTTACACACCCACTGAGGATTTGCTATTTTTAGCAAACTTCAGAGAGCCAGGCAGTTGTTATTGAGTAGCTCTCTTAATCAGTCATCAGCTAAGTGTCTTTTCCTCTTAAATGAGCACCCAAATGTCACCAATTTCTGCAGAGAAAAATAACTGCAGTTGCAAATGTCACAAGACCTAAAATCAACAGTAATAAGTGCTTTGATCAATAATAGATCATGCTGTCAGGTACAAACACGTCCTGCATTAATTAGCTGTGTGCGTGGCAGAGGCTTGGGTTCACCTGCTGCACCCCTGGAGTCGATGGAACATTGGGAACAGATCAGACAGGCCAGATCCAATGGAAGCAGAAGCTTTGATTAGTCTATGACATCAGAGAGGAGAAGGACATTAAGTTAGAGGCCACTGCTTAGGCGTATATCTGTCTGGAATCAGCCTCATCTCTGAGCTGTCAAAGCCATTTTACTTTATCTAGAAAAGAGATGATTTAATAAAGGTAAAAGGCAGCTTAGTCAATTATACGATATGTGATCAATTAATAATCCTAATGAACTAAATGTGAAAGTAATTCGCTCACATGATCAATTTTAATTTAACAATTGAGAAATTACTGCACTGTCAAATGAAATGATACCTTATGTGCATTGTAGGGTTAAAGTCCTAATTTCATTTCAAACAGTTTGAAACGATGTGAAATTCAAGACCACACAGTCTCATAATACCACAACCTGTTCTACTGGCCCTTTATTACGTGAGCTCTGTTTTTATTTGCGTGAGTTTTAAGCCAGTTCATAGCCTCAATGCCTGTGTTTATTACTACTTCTCTTCAAAGATGAATTGTATTAGCGATGAGCGCACTCAGCCTGATACAATAACCAAGTGCTACCTGGCCCTGCACCAGCCGGTGGCTGCTCTCAGAGCAGCACTAACATTAGCTCCACATCACATATGTCAGAGGCAGCGTGTGATTGGCTCTCCAAGCCTCTGATTGGGGCAATTGAGAGCAGCAAATCAAATCAGCTTTTACAGAGGACGGCTGTGAGTGCTAGAGAAACACTGACCGCACATTAATTATTAAACACAGAGATATCAGACTTATAAATGCCCATTGCAGATACACCTCCGCAGCGGCAAGAAGATGCTATCTGAACCTCACAAATAGGGCCCTTAAGTGCCCCTGAACCTGAGATAAATTTGGGCAATCGAAGGGCTTGTACACATGGCACAGCAAGCTGCTGAGTGATTGCTCGTCTCCATTAAACTGTAGCAAATTGTGTTTCGGTTATTTTTGAGTCGAACAATCAAGGCTGGCTAGTCAGAACTGCAGAGTGTGAATACGGACCCATTTTACACTTGACATCTGTGGTGTTATTTAAAGCAAAGACCATGAGAGCAGTGTGTTCTGGCAAACACGCCAATATTTAGAGAAGCATTGTACAGTGATTACAATGGCCAGCATAAAGCTGAACAAAATCCCTGAGGTTCTGGATTCCTCTGGACTGCTATGAAGAGATGAAATTCCTTTCAATAACTGTTTGCTTAATATATTTAAAACAATGTTTTGTTTCATTTATTTTTCCTCAAAAGAGACCCTTTCTTCTTGAAACCGTCCGTTGTTGACTACTACAATGCAGAGAATCATGCCTCAGGCAGCAATGAAAATCCCAATACATGCTCTTTCTGTCATGCATTTCAAAAAGGAGCTTAATTAGTCCTCCAGCTTTAAAGACGCTCTGGCTAATGAATTTCATTAAAGAAGAAAGTGACCTGATATGTGGGCAGCACTCTGACAGAAGAGAGGAGGGAGTGGGTGGGTGGAGAGGGAGCTGCGTGGGTAGTCCAACAAAGAAAGAGCCGCCAGCAAAAGACTTTATAAAACACACAAAGCTAAAACACCCTGTACTCATTATGTAGACAATGACAGCCGTCATACTGTTGAGAATGCGCATTCTGCAACAACCCTGCAGACAGTTTTCTTTTAATAAAGTTGGTATGACACAGTGGAATTGTGGGAAACTGTAGGGAGAACATCACACTGGGGTCACGGAAGTGCAGCATGCTCATTGAGCAGCAAATGTTGTTGAGCAGCAAAAGTCAAGTCAAGACAGCTCTTACCAGCTTTTAAAAAGCAGAATCCCTCATTGGGCCACATTTATAGTTCTGGATGTTATTTTTTGCTTGACTGAAAGCATTTGTGTGCAAAACATTCTTGCATTTTAAATTTATTTAATACAGCTATTGGTTTAGATATAATTGGAAATCCATCCCTAACAATTTATTACATTAAATGCTTGATTTTGTAAACACAAGGAGCTGTGATTGGTCATCCAGTTAATAACTACCAACACTTCTTGTGAAACATAGCATATTCTATCATGTGATAGTATGTTTGCATCAACAGGTCTGGATAACAGTAGCTTGAACTGATAAAGTTTAATAGATATTACATTATTAATAAATAATATATAGCTAATATAATATTGCCCTTTACTATTCCCAGGACTCATACTCATTATTCCTGTGCCCATTTCTCCAATCACCTATGACTGTTAATGTCAGGGGAGCAATCACAGCCAGAAAACCTAGAACCTGTTTCATGCTAACTGTCACTGTACTGCTGTTTCCCATTTCTAAGGGCACATCATGTGGTATAATTGGGAAAATGACAGTCGTCCCTGGGCGTTTGATCTGTAGGTAGCTTGTCTGAACTCTCTGCTTGTGCTGTGAGAACATAAGCCAACACCTGGCACCTGCCCAGGCCCTAAACCCAACCCTTCCCCTGGGTCCTAGAACCCCCTATGGGTACCTAACTATCATGTAGGCATAATCCTCGCCTACTATCCTACAAACACAGCAGGGCCCTGCAACTGAGCTACACTTCCCCTACAACAGATCAACACTGCAGCACATTGTGCAAATAAACTAAACCAATGTATTAAATGTATTTCAATATGCTAAAGCAATCTCAAGGTGGTCAGCTCATTTAAACAGCACTGCAGTAAAGCAGCCTGTGAAATCATGATCAGTATATTGAGAGTTTCGGGAAGCCAGGAATACATTTTAAATGAGCTTTGAATATGTATTACGATAAAAGAGGCTGGAGGTATAGAAACAGGGTCAAACTCTCCATCGTGCAGAATACAAGAAAAAATGCAATAATACCAGAAAACTATAAAGCAGATAACGTGGAAACATTCTAATAAAGAGAATAAGTGAAATGACATTTACGTTCCAAAACCAGCACAGCACAGACAGGAATCGACACACAAACACACACATACACACTAGAGGAACACAGACACAAGCACAGTGAGAACCTGCTCCATAAAGCTGTCTGTTTGAGCTGTTCTGCTTTAATTTACACAGCCAGCACAAACTCTATCTCTCTCCACGCTGACCATGCACAATACCGGGATCCTTCCTCTACCATTACAGCTGCTGTTGTTTCAAGCAGAGATTAAATGAGAGGCCGGAGGAAGATAAATTCTGAGGATCTGCCGGGCCTGCCAGACAAAAAAAATCAATGCTTTTTCTATGGGAGAATTCTAATGAAGGTACAGCGGAACTAGCCTTACAAATCACTGGCAGGTTTAAGGCGTTTAAAGCTTTATGTGATCTTCAGAAGCCTTTGTGTAAAGCTAAAGGAGGACTAATTGAGGGTGTTTGGTAAAATAAATAAGCCTTTTGTGCTAATATGTCAAGCTGGCACTTTTAAGACATCTGTTTGTCAGTCAGATGAGGTATTTGCATTAGGTGAATAGCATATGTTGATGCGAGATGCAGAATTAATGGTCAGAGCTGAAATATGCTAGGGATTGCTGCTGCCATCATTCTCTGCTGGCACGGAGAGCATCTCACTTACAAATACAGCTCTTCAATCTTATTTCTTAGCTCTAAAAAACATCAATCTTCTGATTTAAAGCTCTGCTCAGATATTGGAATAGGGAGTCTGCTTGATATTGACTATTGTCCCAGTGTTGTCAGCATTGTCTAAAATAAAAACACTGGGTACGAGAAAAAAGTGAGTGAGTGAGTGAGTGAGTGAGTGAGTGAGATTTGTGGTGTCATTAGAGCAGAAAGATACATACAGAGGTTGCTTTGGGGACTGTCCTAGCATGGCAGCAGGGAGAGAGGATTATGGGATAGTGCACACACGCTGGTCAAAGGTGAGCAAGGAACCCTTAGAGGCTGAGAGAGATCATGCACAGAGATCATGCAGTGCAGGCCCTACAGAGTCCCAAGTCAGACAGACCTTTTAGCTGTGCCTCATGCAACGTGTGCCTCTGCGCTTTTAAATATGCACATAATAAAAAACTTTTCCCTCTGTCTGTCTCTTGCTAAACCTCTATAAAATAGAGGTAAAAAGAACACATTACCCAGTGGAACAACCAATAGTTTTACAGTGTAATACTGTTTGTAAGGTTGTTCAACCCAAAACTACACATTCTCGTTGTTTCAAACCTACAGTATATGTCTTTTTCATTTCTTTTCTTTTTTCAAGAGATTTTTTTCCCATAGAATGAAGTAAATGGTGACTGAGACTGTCAGACCCTAACATTCTGCCTAACGTGTTTCTGATTCTTTTTATAAGAACATCAGAGTGTGTAAATGATGACAGAACTTCGATTTTTGGTGAACTACTCCTTTGACTACATTTCTCAGTAGCGTGACAACTACTGTCAGCTCAGCTGTCTTCAAAATAGAATAACTTTTCCAGTCACAAACTATTTTTTTTTCAACAAGTAGGAGTGTAGCATCGCAAAGCAACACATCAGTATTTTGTTTTGCATACAGTCCAACAAACTGGGTAATCAAAGATTCACTCTTACATTGTTCTCCGTCATAATTAACGAGTTTGTTTGGACAGTAAACCAGTTAAAACATGAGTCCCTGCATTTTAATCTTATCTTTAATACCTTTGTCTGAGGTTTTCACTATAACTGCAAGATTGTTTTCTAGTTTTATTAATTTATTTAGTGTTAAAATGAGGGTGAGTGTAAAAAAACACGAGGTGAGAAAATGACACATTTTCAATTTTTATTGAACTATCACTTTAAATTATGAGTAGCTTGTAGCTTTGATAACACTTTCATACACATGTTGGAAAATTAGTTTTTTTTGAAGCAATTGAGTTTATGTGTAAAAGCTTGTCACAGCATTTGGCTCTTTTTGTACATTTGTTTGTTAAACTCTCATCTCATCGTGCATGCTACAAGACAAACAGTTTTGCACCCGGGACTCAGGGGCAGAACAGCATGAAATTGCTGTAATCACGTGCACTTGCAATGTATGATGTGAAACACAACAGACTTTGAACACATGACAGGCCACAACAACGTTTGAAACCCAAGGTCAGAAGTCAACCGTTTTCTGCACCAGACCTTTATGAAGATCACTTTGTTATCTGCTTGGGTATTTACTGCAGCTTTGAAATGGGGATTTAAATGTCAATAATCGCCATGGCTACCACATGAAAGACTGGTGATTTTCTCTTCTGTGAAGTTCAGATCATAGCCTTCTCAGAGTGAGAAGATGTAATCATTCAGATGCGATTGGCAAACAAAAAACACACAAACAAGTTCCAAACATTACTAATAGTACAAACGGTGCCACTAAACGTATAAAGCTCATTTTTAGTTGGCCAAAAAATTTTTTACTGTCTGTCAAACAGGAAGAAACTTCCTTTCTAAGTATTCCATTCTTGACCATAATAAATTACAAAATGAGACTTTATTGTTAAAGAAAGACTTTATTGTTAAACGGCTGACAAAACTTCTTACTAAGTGATTCATTCACCCAGTCTTTTATTCAAGCACATAGATTCAATGAATATTATCTTCCTCCTGGGCCTGTAAAATGTTTTAATGCATTCCTATTATTATGATTACAGTGCATAATGGCAATGGAAGTATATTTATATATAGAAAGAAGGATTTTATATATATATATACCTGTAGCTTGAAAAGTTTGAAAGATTTGAAGATGGAAAATTCAAGCTCATGAAATGTCTCTAGTGCATATATCTGTTTATACAGAATTATACAGAATTATATGGTTCATCAAAACTAAACATTGAAAGCCTAGCAGTAACATCTACATATCGTGTCAGTGGTTTTCTAATTAAATTTAGGAAACATTCTCAATTATAGTAAAACGAACCCCGTCTAAAGCCTATTCTAAATAATGTGAAGCCACATGCACTGTGTGGTGGTTTTGAAGTGGCCAATGCTGAAATGTCAGGTAGTGAAATGTCATGAGTTATTTCCTCTGTTACATCTCATGGTGTGATTCTCACCTCTCTAAACACACAGCAGATCTCTGTCAATTAGCTCACATTCTGATCATTAGAATACACTACATCTGCAGAGCAGAGTCTCCAATAGTCTGGCAAGAGATTTTAAATGGGTTAACACAAACAAACTGACATGCACAAATACACACACACAAACACACAATGATAAAGCAAGGCACAGACACGGACACATAACCAAGTTCACATATACTAATGTTATAAGCTAATGTTAAAGGGTAGCCTGTGAAATATGGGTAGTGTTTTATAATGAGTGTTGTGGGTGTTTGTTTTGTTTGATCGATCTCCCACAGTTGTTTTGTACATTTGAACACAAATCAATCTTACATCCACACGTCGCAGAGTCTGACCCTGACTCCGCCTCCCGGATCAAAATGATTGCAGATTAAGAGGTGGCTGGCAGGAGACCGCACAGGCGTCGCCACCACAGCCTGACTCTATTTTGCCTGGAGATGAAGGCGACTTGAATAATTAAGAACCACAAATAGAGACCAAGTCAATGTCTTCGGGGTAAAAGAAAAAATAACGTGTGACAGGAGACCATCTTATAAAAAATACCTGCATGTTTTTTAAAGACGAGGAGTTTAATTCAGTCATGTTTTATTAAGGTAAAAGCAGAGATGTACTGTGGGAGTGTTTGAGTATATTAGGTGTTTAGAGTACTGGTACACCTGGTACTATGCTTTTAACAGTATAAGAAATTCTTTTTGCTTAATGGCAGCTCTGTTAACCTGGCAGAAACCTAAACGCTCTCTCTCTGCCCGACATGACAGTCTGCCCTGTCATTTATACTGGAAAAACTAGCAAAGATCAATCTGGCTAAAACCTGCCTATTTAGATAAGTATAAGAAAACCTGTAGATTTAGTGACCTGTCGAAGTATAAAGTAACTAAGTAATATTACTCCACCAATCGCAATGGTTTAATATAAATATGCAATTTTATGCAATTTAATAAAAATATTCAATCCGTACAAAATTTGTTGCACAAAAGAGCCTACCTATTGTTGTTTAATGGCAGGTTCTATTGTGACAACATACAACATATAGTCACAACATGCACATCCAATAGCTTTGATACCCAAGACTTTAAGGTACATACCCATAAGTTAACTTTACAAGTAGAAAACCTGCCTGATAAGTATTCACTGGAGCAAAAAGTAGCCTTGGTGATTTAGAGAGTGAAATAAAAGGAAGAGTGAGAACACAACAGAGAATGAAAACCTAAAGATGAGAGCAGCACAGAAGTTAATTGACTTCAGTCAAAGACGCAGTGTATAGTATTCAGTCCTCCTGATAATATCATTGCTTGAAGTATCTGAACACTAGAAAGAGAACAGGAGAGACTGCGAGAGGCAGGATGTTCAGTGAACACCCACGCACTTAACCGAGTGCTCATCAGAAATACTGCGGTCACCTGGAGGGTTCCTCACGGTTCCTGTCTGCACCTCCTTCTCTGCATCTCCATCTGTGCTCAATCGCTAATGCAGCCCGCTCGTGTTCCTCTCTCTGCTCTCGCCGCTGTGGAAAACAGCTTCGGTAAACAGGGGGTGGGCAGCAGAGATGCTCGATAGGCTGAGGGCCTGATGCTGCGTTACTCAGTGTTTACAAGCTTGCTTGGTCTGCGACATGTTTTTTTATTTTTTATTTTTTGGAAAGCAGGATAAGAAACGCTTCACTTCTATCAAGCATCCAATCAAGTGAGACGAGGCAGCTGGGATGCTCTGCATTATAATATCACTCAAAGGAATGGGGGACATTAAAAGGCTCTCAGCACTCATACTGCAGTGAGTGGTTATGAGCAACGACGGGACTCGTTCAATTACAGGAACAACCACAGGGCTCTTTTGCTAGCTCTTAACCTGTACTTTCCTCTACCTACTGCTTAAACTGTGCTTTCACTCTTAAAGATGTGTGACTAGTCAACTAGTCATCCAACAGCCACCTTGCTGATTAATGTGGACGACTACAATAGCTTACAGTATCGTGATCATTTCTTGTATTTTTTAGTTTGTAAATTTTCAACAAGGGTGCTTTAACAAGCAAGTCGACAAACTTTTAAACAGCTTGCGGCATAAAAACTAAATCGTTGTCTTCAAATTCATCCTGTTTAAAACGCCGCTGCTACAGGCAACACATTCACATGGGTTTCTTTGCTTGTTCTGTTACTTCCTGTGCTATTTACTGAGTGTCACATCACGAATGATACATTTAGGACTCAAGTTAAAAATAGCCCTTTCTTTAAATGTGTTACGAGACCTCTGCTTACTGTTCCATTTCACTGCGATCCATATTGTTTTTAAACACAAGGAACTAAAGCAAACAGTATAGTGACTGCCAATAGAGAGAGTTTAACGTCACAGCCTTTCAGGGTCGAAGTGGTTCTGTCACAGGCTGTGTGCTATTATGGCAAGAAACATCTCTCGGGAGGTGGGAACGCTGTAAGCAAGCCCCTCTACATTGCCCTTCAGTCATACAAGGCCAGGGCTCAGGGCCAGAAGGGTATTTTTACTCCACTGCTTACGAGAGCAAAACCCTCCCGACGTGTAGCAAATGCCTGGCAAAGTTCAAGAGATTATATAGAGACAGTTAAGAGCTGGGGATTGTCTCACGGTCTTTCTGCAGTAAAACACTAGGTAAATTATAGATCCTCTGATTCACGGCCAGTCCGACTTAAATATTTATGAGGGTAAAAAGACAACAATGGGTTGGCAGAGTAAGATCACTGCAAACGTTTCATCCCGAAACATCAGGTGAGCTGGATACAGAAAGCAGAGAGGGTAAAGCTGCCATGCTACTGTGCAATTGTGCCATTATACCTCAGCAGCAAGCCTACAGTGAAACCCTGCTGTGCCTTTGCTATCTAAGTACACAGTTTATTCAATGGGGTAGTTTTTGTGAATCAGTGTGAAAATGGGTTCACCGTCAGTTGAAAACATAGGATTAGCAATTTTATAAGGCCCCTGGAATCTGCCCTGTGCCTCTTTTGTACAGAAAGGAGAAGAACAACACAACCAGGGCAAGAGATTTGATTTGTCACAGTGAATACCTCCAAAACACACACGCAAACACACACACACACACACACACACACTTGCACAGAAACAAATGCTGTGACTGCAGGGTTTGAGGAGAATGATTCCATTGTTATAAAGTTAATAGTGCTGTGAAATGAAATTGATGCAGCACTAGAAGCAAAACGCCACGTTCAGGGTATTTAAATGAACCTGGCGTTTATGAGAAACAGAAGGCCATGAATGGAGTGAATTTTAATCAGCTAAGTGTGAGCGTCTATGCGCGCCAAACATTTGTCTTGGGCGTGTGTAAAGTCAACTGCATCTGTCTGCATTCAGCAGTGATGACAAGCATTGGCTTTTCCACGTTGGTAAATAATGCATGCTGCACGCTGTGATAGCTAAACACTTGATTCTACCCCACACCTGCATGGTCCAGTGCAACAAAACGTGGCAAAAGGTTGCAGAGGCTAATCGCCTGTACCACTACATTAATTACCCCACAGAAGAGCGGGTATGCAGGGCGCTGTGGCAACTCGGGCTGGATTTCTGCTGTAATTCCTAAATAGGAAGAATTTTAGAGGGGTGCATCCACGCTCACACATACACATCGTGCCCTCACAATGCAAATTGTCAGGTGAGCTTTCCCAGCAGGAATAAACAAAGGGTAAGAGGAACATAATAACATTTTGCCCTTTTCACCCTCTTTCTTCTCCAGTGTTTGTCTCTCTCTCACTTGCTCTGTAATTAAGTGAGGCTATTGCTGCCTCAGCCATGTGCACTTGCACAGAGGTAACTGTGATTAGAGCTTCACAGACGGTGCATGATAAACTATGTGCTTTGGGGAGGTGGAATGGAGATGCCAGGGTCAGCGCAGTCAGATGTGTATACCCCAGGGTACAAGAAAATGCTACAAAAAATCCTCTAGCAGTTTCATTCTACTCCTATTTCCTTAGCAATGTCCCCTACACAATTGTCTCCCGTGCAGCCAGCGCAGTACACGATCATCACACCTGTTCACACTGCTAGAGCGTCATGCATCCGCCAATAGAGGCTTGTGGCCACATATATGAATGCATTCAGTGTAAGGGCCCTTTCAGAGAGCACAATGGCATCTGAAAGTGGTATCACTGAGTGGAAATGGATGCTCACATCATGGCTCAGCGGGGAGATGGGCTGACTTAGCAGCGACTGTGAGGAAATCGATATGAGTGTTGAAATAACCCCATTGATATGCATATTCATTGAGGCTAAAGCAGGGGGAAAAATTCCACTCAGGAAATGGTGCTCGCTTTATAAAAGTCCACTGACATTTTTCAGATTCACACAGGTACACAGTGAATGTGGTACAGAAGGACTGCATTTTTACTGTCTTGTTGCATGTATTTACTGTAAAAATGTTTTTCCTTTAAAATGCTCTTCATATGGCAACATCTAAATTAGATGGGTTTTATTGTAGTCAAAGACATTATTTAACATAACTGAATTAACCTGAATATATAAGGTTATACTAAATTATTTTTTAAGATTCTAACCAAGAAACAACTGTACATTTTGACTTTTTACAGTGCATAAAAACCCACATAAAATTAAAATGGATGGATTTGAGGCAATACATGCATTGAGGCATCACATTTTTATCATTTATATTTTAATGAATATTTTTTTCCGAAGAAAAAAACTCTATTAAAATAAACATAAAATGAAGAATAAATATAAATAATTATATTTGTGTAATTATACTTATAATTAAAAAATATTTTTTAAATTTACTCAAAAGAGGCACAGATCCTTTATAAAACTCAAAATATTAAAAAGATGAAATATTTAATTATATGTCTTATATTACGAATTAAATTGTAGTCATGACTAAAGTTATTTAGCAGTTATACACAGTGAAAGGAGATATGCGATAATGTTCAAGCCACCATACAACAAAAGTGAGTATAATCAGCAAACTACAATAAATTTGCAATGTCAAAACACACACTGCTTTATGTAATTTTCTTGCACTATTGCTTTGATCATAAAGATCGCATTGTTATATTCTTATTGTTGTGATTCTTTAGATGTTGCTACTTTGACATATGTGGAAACTAGAACAGAGGTCAGAGCCTTTGTCATGGGTCAACAGAGATTGTCTTTACATTTTACAGCTTGTGTTTCTCTTTCAACATTATCAACAGGTGAAATCGTGTGCTTGAACCAAGACCTTTGGTCTGTGACAAAGCAGAGGTACCTCTAATTACAGGGATGGATTTCGCTAAGTGCTTCACGTTTCACAAAAGTAAAAGTCCACTGTAGCATAAGAGCGACGATAGGAGCTCTCACACGATCTCGTTGTACCATTATTAGCCTGCCATTAGACACAAGCCTCTCTCCTCTCCTTACCTCTGTGTCTGAGCCACTTTGAACAAATGTTCTACAGCACAAAGCTTTTCTTCTGGACTAAAATATCACTGCACCAGGAGAGAGAGCCAGATGGCACTGCACCAGCGCTGGGATAAGCACAGCTTTCTTACTCTGCCTTTCATACTAGTGTGCATGCTTGTGTGTGTGAGATTTACAGCTGCTCTATGCAGTGGGGAGAGTAATGGGCAAAATTTACTGCTTCCAAAGTAACAGCAGTGATGCATGCATGCACACAGTGCTCCACTGTAATTCTGCATTCAATGGCACCAGGTTTTCTGTGCTGAACCCAGTAATTGCATTGAGATTGAGCCGCCAACGGGCACCGAAACCTCATTCTACTTTCCCTCCATAGAGGAGAAACAATCTGTTGCGGCATTCATAGTTATGCCACCCAAACGTTCCCTCAATGTTAGCCCTTTAGCTGGAAGCAGGAGGCAGATGAGCAGCATCGACGCTTGATTCTCAGCCAAGAGCTTCAATATTTCATCACCAATCATTTTTGATTCTTTTGAGAAAAAGAGGCTGCTGTCAGGAAAGCTCTGATTCCCCAGCTGACAAAGATAACACGAGCAGGCATGAGTGGAGCGCCGCGAAAGAAAGAGAGTTTGAAATTTCACTTACATATTTTGCTTTTAAAGATGCGTACTTTCATTTAACAGCTTTGAAAGATGCTTTTATTAGGTAACTGAGTGCTTTAATTAAATTATACTGTATGGCTGCATCATTTATCATATTACTTTGTATCTGTAATCCTGCTTAACTTGGCAACAAATTGAAAAACAATCTTCAGCTCTTAAGTAATTATGACAAACATATTTTTTTCCCTTGTTTTGTTATAAAAATTCCCTTTTAGTGGTGCCCTAGATATAGTGGATTTATCAGAGGTTTCGTGGAAATAGAGGCAGTTCTGTGTTGATAGAAACAGGAGGATTATATTTGGAGAGCAAGGACAGAAAAGTACCCAGACTAAATCCCAGGCCATGACAGGGTGTAGAGATTAATTTTTATCTGTCTCCATCTGTTAGAAATTTAGTTATGGTTACGGTAAAAGCTACAGTCACTTTGTCCATCTGCAATTCTCTTTATAAACAGGAAGTATGCTAAATTCATTAATTTTACCCTTTGCAACATACTTTTCCAGATCAAAACATTTGGAATGACTTTACATTTCACATTAATTTTCCTGTTACAAAGTAATTGTAAACAAATGTAATTTGTTTACAATTACTGATTATCTACTTGTTTTATGTAAAGCACTGTTATTATATACAATAATAATACAGTGCAGTACGTCACATGTAAAAAAAAATGTGTAAAGTCTTACTATACTGCTAAAAAGTTTCCAGAGGCCCTTTCAAATTACATGCTTAAAACAATTGCTGCACTGCTAATAAAAAAATACTTAAGACCATTAGCAAATACACATTCAAAGGAGAAGGAAATTACCAAATGTTTGTTGCCATTTTTGCTGAGGGGACCTCTGAAAACTCCCTTGATGTTTCGAAAGTGTCCATTGCTGAGGTGCGTGGAGCTGATAACAATATAGTAACACGCCATGGGGGTCCCGAAGCTTCCATGCACAGAGACCAACCAAGAGAGAGCGAAACAAGTCCAGTCAACAAAGCCTCTCCTTTTGTTTGTTTATTCTGTTTCTGTCTAGGATGACAGTCTTCAGCTCACTTTTCCTCAGTCAGGAATAGTCTGAGCGTGTTTCCTCATCCTCTTGGATCTTCAAATATCTGTGAGAATCATTTCAGCTCAGGTCTGTTACAGTCACTTTGGGCTGTTCTCTCGTGTGGGTTTGCTTTCCTCAAGCAATGCGCTATCCCGCTTTCTCGTCTTCAGTTCAGCGCAGAAAAAGTAATACGGTATGATACAGCTGCTCACTCGTTCTCTGCTCTCTCTCTCAGTCGCACATCTCTGTGCTGAGCTGAAGTGCGTCTGGACTGAGTCTCCCGCTCAGCGCGCAAGTGATATGCACTAGTGAGAGAGCTCCTCTGGGTCTGGTGAAGGAAAGCATGGTGTTATAGCGCGCCGTGCGTTGTCGGTCCAATGAACGGGGCCAATAACAAACAAGCCCATGGTCTGATGGTGAGGACTGGGATGAGAATTGCATCTGTCACATGCTGCTCGTTCAGATCCACTGAGTCAGCCCCTACTCGCCAGCCAACCAGGATTCAGCATCTTTTCTCTCACACACCCTCTTTCTCTCCCTCATTAGTCTCTCTCTCTCTCACTCGTGTGCGCAATCTTTCTCAGTAAGGAGCTGAGGCAGCAGTCCAGAGCAGGTACAAGGCAGGCTGAGATGCACAGATAGATGTTTTAGTACGTGTTACGTTCATCCATCTTTCATCAGCTTAATCTGCACAAGAGCGGCTACAAAAAGATTTATGTGTTCCATTGACACGGACACATGGAAATCAAATATCCCAGGTGCTGCAATTTACATGCACGGTATATTTCCTAATGAGAAAATGAACCCATTCATAAAGCTATTGATAGAATATTACCTTACAAGCTGACATTATAGAATCAAAGATTTATGACTTCTTTTATAGAGAAATCACATTACCGATGTCAAGTGAAGAAAGATCAAAAGACAATTTTAAACTAATTTTATTTTACTGAATACTAGAGAACATGCTTGAAAACAGAGCGTCACTTGGGTATTGGGAATCCTGTGTCAGAGATCAGTGGATGTATTGTATGCCTATTTGTGGACTACACTGTCTACATCGCTGACTACAACAGAAGCAGAGCAAGACGAAAAGAAAGAAATGTAAAACCCTACAAGCTCCTACAGAGCATGTGTCTGCATGGAACATGCGATAGAGAGAGTTCCCCTCCCACCCCCCAATTTTAGAACAGCAATAATGCCTCGTAACTAAGCAACGCAGTTTCCAAATCAATTTTAAATTGCATACAGTAGAAGAGGCAGATGTAAAGGGCAAGATGAGTGGGTGCACACATGCAGAAATGTGTAGAAATGTGTGCTACAATATGGTAAGATTAATTGTAAATGATAACTTTGGAAAAAAAACAAACAAGAAATAAAATGTCTTCCGTGGAATATTAATGACAACTACACTTGCAAGAGTCTTGGCATGTTTAAAACTACAGCATAATTGAGCGGAGTGGAAGATGGATATCTTGGAACGCACTCTGACCAACTGCCAATTAAAATGAAGCACCAGGGGCTGATTTCAAATGGAAGAACAAATGCCATTATTCGCTTTATGAGATTTTGAACCTGCTCTTGAAAATAATTCTGCCATGCAGGGCAGAGTCTAGATGCCATTAAAAACAAATTGATCCCAAAGATCTTGGTAAAGTCAGAGGTGTATATCTCAGGAACACCACCATACAATTTATATAACAAGAACAGCAGGAGGAGACAAGCTACAAAGAGAATGTCCACAGATAACTGCCTTTAGAGGCTTACGAACAACAAAAACTGAAGATGCTTTTTTTCTATTACTAGGTTGTTATACTGTTTTTGGATGTTATTGTTGTTGTTATTTTGTAGCCCAATATAAATTCCCATTGCAGCTAAAATTCATTTTTCACAGTTTCGTGATGTGTATTTGCATTATGATGTGCATTTGCATTATCAACAAGCAACCAGTATTTTTGCACATTCAAATCAACATAATATATATTTACATTAAGTCACATCAAAATCTTATCAAGGCATGTTTTAATTAGACAATAGCTATAATAATACAATATTAAACTTTTTAAAACAACAAGCATTGAAATGTTTTATTACTACTAACTGATAGGTACAATTAATATCCTTCTTTTCCTCATTTAAAGACCTCAAAGGCAACAGAGCTAAGTGTTACTGTTGCTAAAATCTGGCACATGTATAGATCATGTGATCACAAGTGCTGTTGTCTGAGTGGGTGAGTTGTTTACTTTGTAATTAGTCCATCATTTTCTAACAGTTTGATTCATTCAGGTTGATTTATAGAACACGATGAACAAGCCTGACCTAAAATAATTAAAAACATTATTTTTCATAATGAATATATATATATATATATATATAGAGAGAGAGAGAGAGAATAATTTACATACTTACTATATAAATGAATATATTCTTATATATTCTTTATTCTTATATTTAGGAAAGATATCCCTGATATGTTTTTGCATCTGTATATCAGAAATGACACACTTTCAGGTCATTTGCAAAATAATAATTTTGATACAACCTCTAAATCACCAAACAAATCATCATTCATTATTAATCTAAATGCATTTATTGACCGCTAAATCATTAGCTTTGTAATGAGTGTGGTGTGGACCATATCACAGAGAGAAAACATCAAATGTGTTTCCAATAAAGAAGAACCTCTTCCCTTTAACCAGCCGATAACTGCAACCGCAAAGAGACCATTACCCGTAAAGTAATGGAAACAACGCTGCTTGAACCAATTTACCTTGCAGTAACAACCAATTCTGTGGAGAGAAATATCATTAAATAATAACCACAACAATAACAGAGGAGAAAGAAAGTTTTCCTCTGAACTACTACAGTTTGACCTGTCAGCTATAAAGCATGCTGTGCGATTTGTTCTAAGTGAAAACCTTCACTCACTGTGGTCATGCAGCATTCAGTGGTATTCTGTTATGGGTGCTCAGATACGGTGGATAGGAGGCCTGTTTCTATCTGTCAATACTTTGTCAGCGGCCCACCAACCTCTGCAGTTCAAGACAATATGGAACCAGTAATGGTATTAGAAATAACTTATGCGTGGGTGGCTTGATTCTTCTTGCATAAACAATGTTAATATATTCTGCAATCAGCAGACTTACAATGGCAGTATCCTGTGAGGCAGCAAGTGTCTGTTCATTATCAACAACCTGCATTTAAAAGTGCTTTTCTGTTATACATGCAAATGCAAGCCAACCCATTTTCTCTTAGTTGCTCCTCAAGTCCCAGCTATGCTGCCAAATCTTGTAACTACAGAGCTGTTTCATGGTCTGATGATAAAGTGCTATTGTTGGAAAGGACAGGCTTTGTTCTTCATAATAATGACATTCAGATGGGAACAATGAGACAAGTGCGCAAACACGAAATTAGCTTTGACTGATTGCTACCTGTGTGATCACCTTGGTGCTGCCTCCCACCTAACATGCATGCCATTTTATAAACCAAAAAATTACCAATCTCCATTTTTCTTCTATAACATGCAGCGATGCCTTGCAACAACTTTCATACCTCTCATGAGTAAGCACAACGGCTCCACAAATTGTAAACATGGCAATCATTATCTCCTAAATGACAGAAGACTTTTTACAGGACTGATGTTTTTAGGTATTTGAGAGTTTTGCTGAGGTGTTCCCATTTTCAAGGCATTGTAATAAATCATTTGTTACTATGTAATAACATTGTAATAAGCTTGTATTACTGAAATAACATGCAGTGTTCTTTTTTGCTGATGTATGCCACTATGCAAAATTCTAAATGTAAAGACTTCAAGCTAAATCTGTAAAAAAAAAAAGCTAAATTTTCTCCCAGCAAATTGAACAGCAGCTTTGCCATGTTGTTTCGCTACGGTAGCTCATGTTGGCAAAGAGAGAGAAGTGAATCTAAAAGGATAACACACAGAGAGCTTTGTTAAACAAGGGAACTTTCTGGCAACAACCACACACTCCGACAGATTTAAAGCTTTGAGCTCAAGAGTACATATGGAGCAATGAGCCGGCCGGTGTTCTGGGAAAACTACTCAAACCTCATCTGGCTGACAGCAGAACAGACAATGTCAGAGGGTTTGACCAGTTGGAAGATTCTGCCCTGCCTAATCTCAGACATATTTGCAGAGAGTCTCCTGAGATGCTGAGGTAAATATCTGAGTACAAGAGCAATAAAAGAAACCTTGTAGCCACTTTTCAGCAGTGTGTTCTATTAGTCAAACTGAACTATCCAATAATTGCTTAGAAGATATTTTTTCTAGCACATTTGGAATGCAGAATTAGTCTGAAACAGTGCAGTAGATAAGAACCAAAGCTTTCCTATTAGTGTGCCATATGGACATCAGGCTGTGGCATTCTGAACCGTAGCCTGCTACCAGATTAATTAAGACGTTAATCTGAAAGACAAGAGAACATTTTAAACTTGTTTAACTCATGTCACAGTCTGTCGTATTCAGGTTTATTTAAACTTGTCTAGCATGATGCTGTCAACGTAATGTTATCAAGCAGAGCAGACATAATAGGTCATGACAGTCCGTGAAACAACTATGACAGTATCTTAATCCGGCATGTTATGGGAGCTCACCTACAGCTTTGATGAACCCCTGAGAAACCCAGTTCTGAAAGAAACCGTTTTAATGACACAAACACCTACGTCTGTAGCAGCATTAAGATTTATGAACAATACAAGACAACAGAAAACCAAAACCAGCCAAGAAAAACTAATTACTGTAGTTCAATGGGTGAGACCACGTCTGAGGTGCATGCATATCGGAAAATTGTCATTTCTAACCCAGTTTTACAGTCAGTGCGTAAATGGACTTCTGTGTTGGAGTTGCTGCTAAAATTCAATAACCCAACAGTAATCACTTTACCCTTTAGAAAATTATTGATCTGGACAAAGTCGTCTCTGTCTGACTTGGTATCAGAGACTGATATTCCTGTGGGTGCTGATCTAGCATCAACCAAGCCGCTTTCGCCATACTTCTAAATGGAAAAGTTGACGGGTTTCAGCGACAAGCGGTTTATTAACACGGCTTCCACGGCAACTACAAAGGTGGATACTAAAAATATGCAGCAATGGCTGTACAAAGCACACTTCCCCCTGCATGCAAGAACTCTGTAAATGACACTTCACAGTACTGAGGATCTTCTCTGAATGATACGGGCATGATGACATAAAAAATGACAAATAGTGGCTTCAAGTATCACTGACACACTATCACAGACATTGTGGCAGTCTTTACCCTCCATCTACCTCAGCACAAGTTGATATGCGACCAAGCTGTACGGTGCGCTCTACTGCCCAGGGTGATGTCAGTGTCTGATGGAATATATGCTGAATAGAATACTATAATATTGCATACTGCCTGCTATTTTAGAGTATGTGAAATAGTATGCATTATGCAATGATAAAAAGTTTAAACTGCTGTATGCTACACTTGTCACATAGCCTTATTCTATTGCATATTTTATTCAGAAAGTGGTAATCAGTAATGAACTTGAACATTAAAAGTAATAATTAATAATTTCATATATTTGTTCCCCTCTTATGTAAAAAGTGTTTTAAAGCGGCAATTTGTAACTTTCGCCTCTTTATCTCCATCTCCATTTAAAACATAAAATTGCAAGTTCCTTGTGGAGTTTTATATGTATTAAATCCTAAGCAACAGTTGTAAGAACAACCTATAAATGCTTTATCACCAGCATCTACAAATGCGATATTGTAGCCGGTTCTTGTTTATCTGTTTACAGACATGAGATGACGTCAAACTGACATTTGCCATGAAATTGAACCTGACAGCTGAAATTTTAAATCATTATTATTATACTCTTCCTGTTACAAATCACGGCAAGGTTAGGAGACCGTTTTAAACACAGATGTATTTTATGTATTTGCCTAATAACTGTTTTTTATTCATTTTTAACCATATTGCAGGTTTACATTGTTGACAATTCATTAAAATAGCAAAGAGATATTAAAAATCAACTGATTTTGCTTCCAGGTCTTTTGTCACAGTGGAAGGTCAAGTCAGTATTCCATGTATCTGATGATCTGGCCTGAGTACACATTTTACCAAATGTAGAAGGTCATCCAACTATTTTTATGCATAGAGAAAATTTGCATACTGTGCACAGCATCCCTCTAATCACACTCAAGCTGTACATACAGATATCATTTGAGGCTCCTGTTTCATAGTCCCATGGTCAGACTAATTTTGGCCCTGGTTTAGAACTCATGATGTGATCACTTGATTTTTGGAAAGATTATGTTTTTTAAGGTCTTATAGATCTCAGAATGCAGCACTTTCTAACCATGATTGTTGCTTAAGTGACTAATAATTGAGCCAGTACATCTAAACACATCAGAACTGACAGCAGAATTAATTGAAATGCATGAAGTATAGATTTTTTAACACAGGTGTGAAAGTACTTTACACACAAAAGTTTTACACTTGTAGAAACGGATAGCATTTTGACATTTTATGAATAAACATTTAAATTAAATTCTTACAACAACCACTAGGGTTTAGGGTTTGGGGTTTACGGATCAACCATCTCTCCATCAAAGACGGTCAAAAGCCTTGGAGTGACGATCGACGATCAACTGAGCTTCTCTGACCACATCTCCAAAACCGCTCCTGCAGATTC
>JAZGTJ010007562.1:0-22628 GCA_036877575.1 Botia almorhae
CACAGAACGCACACACATACACACACACACACACACACACAGACGAACACAGAGCAGAACACACTCCACAGAACACACACACACACTCAGACGAACACAGAGCAGAACACACTCCACAGAACACACACACACACAGAAGGACACAGAGCAGAACACACACACACACAGCAGAACACACTCCACAGAACACACACACACACACACACAGACGAACACAGAGCAGAACACACACACACACACACACACACAGCAGAACACACTCCACAGAAAAATATTATTTATAACAATGTTATAAATAAAGATAAAATACAACAATAAATAGTTTTGTTGAAATGTCTCGTCGATGCCGATCCAAAAAACACTAGAACCGTGTACTGTTGCTATGGTTACGTCCTGAGGTAAAGTGACTCGTGAGCGACTGTTCCAGGTGTAAATACACGCTCACAATAACTTTGCGGTTGACGCATCTAAACAGCTTTTGAAGAGCTTGTTATGTAACGTGATGAAATTAAACTGTGTGGAATATGAACTTCTGTATTTGTAATCGTAAATACAACTATTGATGCTGTAGGACTAACACACGCAGTAAATGAGGAGGAAGAAACAACCCATGTGTTTGTTGTTGATGCCAAAGACTGTGTCTTATCTTCAGATGAAAAACACAGTTGTTCTGTTGGATGGTTTCAGAGGAGCGTTAGTGTACAGTAGCGTTTTGGAGACGACCACTGTTTGTGTTGTCTCTGTATCATTGTGAATTTACTCCATCTGAGGGACATGAGGAAAAAATCATCTTTTGTACAGCCCCACCCACCCTGAAACACTGATAACTAAGCTCAGGTTCAGGTATCTGCAGGTTCAGTTGTTGTCATAGATTTTATCACTTCGTTCCTTTTAGATTAATTCAAGTGAAACCCGAGCGCTCCAGATGAGCAGGGTCCAATGAGAAGACGCGAGAGTTTTAAAAGAAAATGTTTATGTTTCATATCAAATAGCTCATCTTTTATTCAATTCCTTTAGAATTATAGCCGCAATCTGTCATTTTTTGGGGGGTTTAAAATGAACAAAATCAGTTATTGAGCAAGTACATAAAAGATTAGTGTTGAAAACAGTCTCCTTTTCCCTAATTCCCAATGGAAAATTTATAATATTGATTTATAATTTAAGATGTCATGTCTGATTTCACGAGAAATTTGACTTCGACATACGTAATGAAAAGTACTTAAAGTAACCTGCAATTTTTTGTTTCAAACAGAGATGGCGCTAGAGAGGGAAAGTTACGGAACGCAGATGTAACAAAAAGTCTCCAAATGTTCCAAAAGTGCTTCTGTTAAAGGATCTGTTCACCCAAACCTTCTGTCACGATTCACTCTGCCTGATGTTTGTCAGACACACACACAAGTCTGTTTTCAAGGGAAATTCATGTTCTCACAACTTTCAGAATGTCTGCCAGCCTCCAGAAACTCATATATTGGACTCTGGTGTAAATCTACAGCATGTTTCCGTCTAATAACTAACATGACTTTTCCAACATCTCATCAAAGCAGATGTGCGGTGTGCGTGGATGTTCTCCTCGCGCAGCCGATCTGCGGACGAGGTGGCGTCTGCTTGGCTTTGAAATGTCTTCCAGAGTTTCTGCGAGATGAAACTCGAGCTGGTTCTTCGGAGCGGCAGAGGAGAACCTAAACAAAGGAACACATTGAGCGGGGGCCACCTCAGGAGATACGTGAACTTCACGTTTCCTCTTGTAGATGCGAGAGTGGAGAATGGTTCTGCTCTGATGAACAGCTTCTGTCGTCTCAACACACCTTTCTGGGCTAATTAATACTTCATCTGTCAATCTTTTGACATAATCCCCATTAGAGAAGTATATTCATCTAATACCAGCACAGTGTGGGAGCACAGATCACTTCTATGCCTGACAGGGTCAGAGGTGCTGCAGTCTTTAAATAGGTACTTGCAAAAAGTTTCACGTTACTATGGAAACCACATTGGCGGATACACTACCCCTCCCACTTATAAATGATTTTTTTAATGGCTCACAAACTAGCTATAAGAAATGGTTAATTTGCTAATGTAACTCAAATCAATGTCAAAATATCTTCGTTAAAACAATAAATCCGCATGTTAAACGTCAACATTTGGTTCTGGCACAGCACACAAGAATTGATTGTAAACAGTCGTGTGCTGCCACGAAATTTGTTATTCAGGACGGTTTTGTGACACGGTTGTGACCCATGCTGGCGACCGCCGGCTAATTGCAAAGCTAGAGGCGAAGCGAGAAAAATGACAATTTTGGTCTAATTTAAGGTTTTCACAAAAATGAGTTTTTTAAGCCCTCGTCCAGCGACCCCAATGCTTTAAATATTAGTTCAATGTTAAAAATATCTTTATTTGTACGTGTCGTGTACCTTCCAAACACCTTTTTCAAGGCATCTTTTTGATGTAGTTCTTTCATTTTTTTGGTCTGATTCCAGCAAATCGCACATCATTTGAGTGTGAATGTGAAAATGACTGTAATTTGCTTATTGTAACTCATTTTGCTGGCACGGTCACATTTTTGCTATGATCTTCAATTCTGTAACATTTTGAATGGAACTGTGTTTGTATCATAAAAATAAAATGGGTTCTCTGTATTTTTTTGTTTTGTATTGTTACAATAAATCAATTTCTCCACTATAGAAGAGATGGCTTATTTTACCAGATTTAGAAAACAAAGCAGAATATACAGTTCGGCTCACTATCCAGTTTACTTGGGACCGAGTGCAATAATTGGACGAAGATAAATATATATAGAAATACAACAAAATATGTTTCTGAACAAAAAAACCACACTGCCCTTATTGGCTGCTAATTGCAGACGTTGCATTAAGCCAGCCAATCAGATGTCGGCGAATGAACAGTGGGCGGTCCTTACGTATGTCTGAGATACAGAAGCCGTCATGAAAACACAGAAGTGAACAATGACTGACGATTACAGAGAACAAACACCAGCACATGTTGTGTGAGTGCACACCGACACCTTCACACGCCGGGTAAAATCTTTCATGAGGGCCTGCGCTGGAGGGCTGAGTGAAGCCAGGTGCTTTAATTAAGTATTCTGGGTAATGTGGAATGTCATTCTGGCAGAGAAACTGCTCGAAAACCTTTAATGCATCAGCCGCGCAAATGGAAAATCCAGAATCAAAGCTCTCGTGGCTGCTAAAGGGTTTCCATCACTGACTCTGGGGTTCCGATTCAAACACTCGATGACCGAACGCAACAGAGACGTCCACACAAACTGATGGAGACGGAAAATAACAGTAAACAGGAAAATGAGTCGAGACACACAGTGATGTTGGCGCAACAAAACTGAAGTTTAGAGAAGTGTTCGACTAAATGCTAAAAACATCAATACAACGTTACTTTTTGAATGACGAGATGCATAAATAATGTGTATCAAGCCCTTGTAACCTTATTATAACCGAGCATTAACGTTAATACAACGTCTAAAAAACTGGATGTTTTGAACGTTCCTAGAACATTTTATATGGTTTTGTTACTTAATGGAAACGTTAGGGAAACATTCTTACAACCAAATATTGTCAATTAGGTAATGGTTTAAAATACGTTTTGTATGTCAGGCTAGTTTTACTTGTATGGTGTCTGTGTCTTTATTTAATGGCTGTTAATTAATGGCTAATGTAAGACTTACTAATGACCTGCGATATTTGCGCTAGACTAAACAGACACGGGTTCACACGTATGACTCAAAATGACTCTGGCTGAAACGAATTCATTCTGGTTTCATGTTGCATTTGAGTGGTTTAACAAGAGCAGATTGCCTCCGAGTCATCACTGAATCACACCCCCACTAGACAACGAGAATCTCTTCTGCCTTACATTAGAATGACTTAAAATTTAGTCTTCGTATCCAACAAGCAGAGTGAAATATCTGCCCGTGAGGACATTGAGTCTTGGGTGGATGTTAGGTGAGGTTCTGTCGCCTTCCGTCTTTTATCAGCGCTGTTCCACATGTGAGAAACAGTTGATTGCATCCGACCCCATGATCCCACACCACTAACAAGACGATGTGTGTTATACACGTGCACAAGACCTGGATGTGTTACCTGGACGGGCCTCATGGACCGGCTTTTGTGTTTTTAAAGTTACTTGTCTTTTAATTTTGGTTTTGAAGATGGAAAGGGTGAAGTTGGTTTAACTGTTAGCACGTTGTCATTATTTATTGACACCATGAAGACTGAGTTGTTTACATGAATTGTTTAATGGTATGGGTTTCGTTGGTAGTTAGTAGTTGAGGAGCTTTAACCAGGTAAAAGTACTCTTGTGCGCTGTGAAATGCAAACCTCTGTTAATCTTCCACGTGTGCATGATAAACAATCGACGTAGGAAATTTCTGCACGATCACGTTTTATTTGTAATTGTGCAGCAGTGCAGCGCACTCAGCCCTGACCGGTAGGGGGCGCTGCACCTTAAATTGTTTAATATGATTTTAAACTGTTTCTATCTACCACACGCTATATATATATCACTCAACTACGTCATGATTTCAAAGCAGTGTAGTGAACAATATTTGTTTGTTAAAAGAACAACTAGGTTAAACTCTGTAAACAAATAGTTTTGCTTACACAGTCGGCACAGAATGACGAAACGTTTACTCAGATTTTCCAAACTTTATGAATCTCTGACTTTTGGTTTTCGCAAGAGGAATCATCGCTGAATGGAAGGACGAATATATGATTTTCAAGCTAATGTGTCATTTTTCTGATGAGCTACTCCTTTAAATCCCATTTTCCGCATATGCATTTTTTCCTATAAAGTGCATGTACAGTATAAACGCATTACTGCACAAAAGTTCGGCAGAGGCACCACAGATACTTTCCAAAGCACTTAACCGTTTCATTTCGCCTGATTAAAGCCACATTTGTCGATAGTTTTCCAGGTTTGGAGCCTCGGGCAGCAGCACCATCCGTCTGTGGGATATCAGCCCTTTTTTTCCCTCTGGTTCAGCTGTCGTCAGTGATGGGGCTGGACCATCAAAACTGCAGAAGAAACTCAGGAAACTCTGTCCGTCAGTCTGGAGTCTGCAGCGATACAATGCGACTTTCTCAAACTCTTAATTTCTCATGAAACGCGTCCAGAAGGAAAGTTGCAGCGTACGTTCAGAGGAAACCCGTTTGTTGCATCGGACCCGGCCACAGTTATGGATTATATTTATATGTTAATGTACTATACGATAAGTCTGTTATTTCTGGACTGTAGGCATTATGCTAAATCTCATGGTAAGTTGATCCGCACGTTTTCGGGTTTGTTTTCAATGTGGAGTGTAAATTTGCACACCGAAACTTCACACAAACTTCCACAAACGTTTTGCATGAGAAATACTGCGCCGAATGCAAAAACGAAAAGTCGCCGGAATGTTATGACCGCAGATACTGCATGAATATATAACCTTTTGCATGCTTGTATTGATATATATTAAGTTATAGAACAACTTATATACAACTTTGTTTTTAATTGCATTATCCGTCACCTAAAGCGTTTAATTCATTTCTCAATAATCGCGATGTGTGTGTTTTAACAGGGAATATCTCCGAGAAATTGAGTGAATTCGGTCTGATGGTCCCGTTCAGCACCGACGCTCGCGGCCGGTTCGTTTCTCACGTGCTGTCCACCGGAGCGTCACCGACCGGCAGGAAACGCGTCCCGCGCGACGCCCCCGGTGCGCCTCGCGCGGTCCCCGGCGGAGAGCAGCTGTTCTTCAACGTCACAGTGTTTGGAAAGGAGCTGCACTTGCGACTGAGGGCCAACAGGAGGCTCGTGGCCCCCGGAGCTTTTGTTCAGTGGCAGGAGGATTTTGAGAAGAAGGTCACGGAGAGGATCCACGGAGACTGCGTGTTTACTGGGGATGTAACGGACATGCCGAGGGCCTCGGTGGCCATCAGTAACTGTGATGGACTGGTGAGTAACAGCACACGCTGGCTGTGTCTCAGCCCTGGGGAGATGACTTGCTAGATGGTGTGTTTGGCACTGCCGGGCACCATTAGTCCAGTACAGCATTATTGAACATTGTTAGCGCTGTGCAACATTTTTGGCCCTTATTGGATGCAAATAGCATGTCTGGCCATCATTATCATAGAGACATTCCAGTGGGCCCTGTATGTGGGTGCAGCTTTATTTAGCATCAAACAGGGGTCCCAAACATAAAACAGCATTTTTCGGCATGTGCAGCGTTGCGGGCAATGTAG
This sequence comes from Botia almorhae, assembly GCA_036877575.1. NCBI lineage: Eukaryota > Metazoa > Chordata > Actinopteri > Cypriniformes > Botiidae > Botia > Botia almorhae. The sequence continues at coordinate 6,246 of JAZGTJ010007562.1, forward strand.
GTGTGGTACACATGTAGGGTGCAGTTTTAGGCATCATGTGCGAAGGCAACATTTTTGGCCATTATAGGTCCAAATGTAGACAGCACTTTTGACCAACGTGGGCACGTTCCAAATCTTTTGGAAATTAAAGGCGTTAGCAGCAGTTTTGGGCATCATAAGTAGGTGTGGCCCAAAAACAGGCCCCGGGGATCCTAAATAAAGATGCCGTATCTGCCTATGATGCCCAGAAATGCAGTCTAGGTAGTCACCTCATTAAGATTTGGGAAACAGCCAGTGTTGCATCAGCCTGCGGTAGAACACTTGTTATCATACAGCTCACAAACTGTCGCATAAATTTGATATCACCGGTTATCCGCCCTCAGGCCACGGTGATCTGTCACCAGCAGCGGTTTCTTATACTTGCATAAGATCCACATGTCCACTCTGCTCATGTAAATATAATCATATATTTTAACATTCCCGGTTTGTCCAACTAATAACTTTCTTTATCTCTGTCTCGTAGCACACAACACACACCAGAAATGACAGAATTCATTAAAACAGCAGCTGAACTGTAACTGCTGTGCAATAATCTGAAATAACTTGCGGAGTTTCGGATGACTTTCGGAAAAAAGTTTCACACACCTCATCTGGAAACTTTTGTTGAGGTCACACTAAAAGCGTTCAAAATCTCTCCAAACTCCCAAAGCATGGATTTGCCATTCCGTTAACCCTTCACCTTTGACCTTTTAAACTTCACCTCTCATGAGTAAGTGCACCCCTGATAGGGGACAGGTCTCAAAACACTCGCCTAAATCAAACCATACCAGCAACCCTGGGAATCCCACTGAGCACAAAGGTGTGTTTATGCAGTTTGTGCATGTGTTTATATTTTGGCTGCGTTGTCACCCACTCCATGTTTTTCTTACAATGCATCTGTGTTGAGCTTCACTGTTATTACTTTAATGAAAATTGCTTTGCTTTTATAAGGCAATTCAATACCTCTATCGGCAAAGCTGATTTCCGCGAGGGGTTGCACAGAGCGTCTCTGTTCACGAGCACGTACTCGCACACAATGAGATCATTCATTACGGTCGCATTGATCACTTTCTTAGGTAATGACTTACAGAGCCTGAAGACAATGACACGCTGTCTGCTGCGACGCTGTCCGGGCGCAACCGATACTGCGGCGCCTCTCCTGTGAGTCCAGAGCACAACAGCTATTCTGTGTTGCGGTTAACAGCTGCAAGTGTCGGGAAAAATGTTGTTTAGAGACAGAAAAGTGAAAGTGACACGCTCAAATTGGTGACGAACACCGCAGTCAAATGCAGTTGTTTGTGCAGCATTACACGGTTTCACAAACTGAAATTAGCCTTGAGAAAATGCACAAAGTGCTATTGTTGTTTTTGTGTCTGTTGGTTTAACCCGTTTTACAGTATTTAGTTTGCGGGGAAACACACACAGAGGGGATGCGGTCTCCTCCGCATCTTTTGTTTCTCCTAGACAGTCAGCAATGAGAAAGTAAATAGAGACTTTTGCTGGTCAAACATTGTTCTCCAAAAGAGACGCGACCCACATTAATTCCCAAAACCTCTGTTTTCTTATTCTGTGTTAACAGTCATCTCGCTTGTGACTGTAACAACGAGGGCATTATGAAGCAGATCTTTGCGTTTATGTTTGCGTTTCATAAGACATTGTAAGTGATGCTGCCTTGCGCAGATCTCTGCACCACGATGTTGCATTTGACCTGAAAATTTGACACGGTTATGAAAGCTGAAGCTTGTATGCGAGACACAGATGTGAGGTGAGCCAAACGTCTCTCTCAGACCGTTTCGCACATCTCGAGTCCGCAGCACGTCAGAGATGCGCATTCCTTGTGGCGCCATATGGGTTGTTGCATTCACACTGCAGCATTAAAAGTAGCAGGTTTAGGTGCTGAGCCTATTGTTACAGTATGCAACAACTTGTAGAATCGGCAGTTTTGGAGAGGCTAGCAAAAGCATCCTTGCTTTGTAAGCATGAGGACCCGCGCTCCATTCAGAGTGATCTTCAAAGCCACGTCTCCTAAAACAGTGCACAGAGGTATGCAGATATATAGTTTGACAGGCAAGTAGGGCATCCTATCATTGCATTGGTCATGCGTCTCCACACAGAATAAATAAATATAGAATTATATTTATACCACTTTATTTGGATGCTATCAGCTTGTAAAGAGACTTTTCGCTGCAACCCGCTGCATCCTTCACCACCTGTAACAGTCAGAACTGTGCAGCGCAAATTGCGATCGACTGTCATTTTTAATTGTGCATTTTAAACAGCGCTATAAGAATCAGCGTTGCTGCGACTAATCACTGTGTTTTTTTATAGAGAGCCTTGTGCAGTTCCTTCATGCAGACTATGTGAAAGCTCAGAGTCTGCGGTTGCAGTTAAGCTGCAATATCACTGACATGCTGCGGATGCAAGTTGTTTGACTCAGCCTAAGATTAAAAATGATGTCACCGGTTGCGCATGTGAGTTGCGCATGTGAGTTGCGCATGTGCGTTGCGCATGTGCGTTGCGCATGTGCGTTGCGCATGTGCGTTGCGCATGTGCGTTGCGCTGTTGTTTTATCTACCCGTAATTCAGTTTTTTTTGCTCGTTTCTGATGTTTAATGAGTGGATGACCGGATTATTGTCCTGCCTGACACTGTAAACAAATATCAATTTGCTTTGTCGCTCTGATCTGCAGCCTGTGAAAGATATCGATGGCGCAGCGTGTCAATGCAACAGCCCCGCTGTAGAGACACAAGCAGGCATGTGATGCGTTCGAGCGCTTACGCAATAGACAGTATCTGCCTGCGGTTATCGGACACACAGTCACCGATGGAGGTCCATGTGCGCTCTAAATGCGCCCTGCGGAAATTCCTAAACGCCCAGACAGCTGCTCTCAGCATGTTCAGAGATAAGAGGCGTGCATTACCCACGAGGCAGTGCAGTAATGCTCAGCATTTGAAGGCACATCCTGAAGGTTTTATGAATAGCAGGGCGTCCTCTTTCAACCCGTGAAGTCATCGGTGGAGCTCGTCTGTCACGCTGGAGACGGATCAGCTGCCACGCGTGAGATTGAGAGCACGCCAACATCAACACAAGCGCGTCTTGGCTTGCAGGGGCTGCGTGTCAAAGAAAGCTTTCCCCAAACTAAGAATTACATGGAAACTCGTACAGTGCACCGAATGCAGCAACGTGCAGACACAAATCACATTGAACGCAGGCCAAAATGCGCCGCAGGAAATGCTGAGCGCGCAGTTTGTAAAGTTTTTGTGCGTGTGCCGCTGCCCCTATCAGACATGCAAGCGTGTGCAGTCGCCCTCAAAACCGAAACTGACAGATGTCAGTTGAGCTGTTAGCTAAACCCGTGGACTATTTTGGTTCTCAGCTTAGACGCGTCTCCATGCTAAACCCACAGCAGATTTAGTTTGCAATACAGCGTTGTGGAATGCTGTTAATGCAGATCCTCTGCGTCTCTTCACGGCTGCTCGATTCTGTCGGACCTCCGTGATCTGAGTTCTGAGAAATCTAGACCTGCCATCTCTACTGTGTCGTTTTGTTTATGTGCTCCACACGTTTTCACAGAAGCGAGATGATCTGTTTGTAAGATTCGTTGCTGACAGGAACCCAGCTAACAATTTTAGATTGTAAAACAACATTTCCACAACGTTTCCAGTTAAGTAACAAGAATGTTAAAACCGCTATTTTGAAAGCTCGAGGAACAGTTTTTTAGACGTTGTATTAAAATTTTTGCTTGGTTATAAGAACACTATTCAATATTTCGTCAATTTGTAGCATTTACAAAACGTTCCACTAACTACTTCAGACAATGTATTTTGATATGTTAATACATAACGTTAAAAATGTTCAACTAACATTACTGCAAGAACGTTTTTGAGAACTTTGAGAGAAATCCGAGAGAACGTTAGCGAATGTTCTGAGAACATTCCCTGTTAGCTGTGACAGACCGTTCCTCCTCTGCATTCTGCTGGTGCGTGTCTGACGAATGTTTTTTGAAGTGTGTCATTTTGGGGCTGTTTAAGTGCTATTTTCTGTCTCTGATCAGAGACGAACTGTCACTGATTCACAGATTGACGCTCTGAGGAGTGTCAATTTTGTGACGCGTTCATCTGAGTGGCCTGACATGTCAACATCTTGCTTAACCGATAGATGTTATTTTGGATTTATGAGTGTGTGGGGGGGTGTTTTGTGTGGATGCAGCAGTGATGACTTATGATCTAGTTGTGTGTGTGTGTGTGTGAGTGTGCTGGAAACAGTAGTATGACCATACACAGGCAGGGTGGAACANTCCTCTGCATTCTGCTGGTGCGTGTCTGACGAATGTTTTTTGAAGTGTGTCATTTTGGGGCTGTTTAAGTGCTGTTTTCTGTCTCTGATCAGAGACGAACTGTCACTGATTCACAGATTGACGCTCTGAGGAGTGTCAATTTTGTGACACGTTCATCTGAGTGGCCCGACATGTCAACATCTTGCTTAACCGATAGATGTTATTTTGGATTTATGAGTGTGTGTGGGGGGGGTGTTTTGTGTGGATGCAGCAGTGATGACTTATGATCTAGTTGTGTGTGTGTGTGTGTGTGAGTGTGCTGGAAACAGCAGTATGACCATACACAGGCAGGGTGAAACAGCTATTTGTGTTTCCACCAGTTATAAAGAGTCAAGGCCACCCGGCAACAGAGGCACCAATCCACGGCTGCTCTGCCATGTGGCTCAGAGAACAATTCCCAGTGTGTTCTTCATAAAACTGATGTTTGCTCCAGGGTTCAGCACCATTCAGATCCGAATCCCAGTTAAATTCCCAATTTTATTGAGGTAGCAAATGAGTGGTTTTGATTTGGACGATGGTGGGAGGCGATCAATGAATAAACGATGATCGATGATTGAACAGTGATTAATCACATGCTTCTACATCAGTGAATGTTCAGAATTAGCCCGACTATAAATATAATCTTGAGTCTGTACTTACAAACTGACTCACACTTTCACAGATGGCAATTTATTGTATAGGAAATATCATCATCCACTTATTTGGCCTTCAGAATTGTTTACTTCAGACAAACGTCTGAGCTTCTGACTACGAATTATAGGCTGACAAACAATCTGCCTCAAATTGTATGTTGTGCTGTGGCAGGACAATAAAGTCATTTTTTGGGCTTTCTTGGCGACCGCTGGCCTCTCGTTTTCTCTTTGTCTATTTGTTTAACCGAACGTTTTTTAGAAAAACCAGTGCTGTTAATTCCCGTTACCTCTGAATTGAAGTCACGGCTTTTAAAAATGTCGTAAACGTGTGTTTTCAGATGCTCTTACCGTGATTCTACAGCAGCACTGTATTGATATTCTTGAGTCTGGTTAGACATGAAGGCGAAGCGTCAGACTTAACTAGACTTAAACTTAAACTTTCCTTCAGGAAATGCGGATGTAGTTTTTCTGCAGTTTGTGTAATATAAAGTACACGTTTGTGCTTCTGAGGAACAGAGTGAGAATCCGTCGTCTCCCCACTGTGTCATTTTCATGTTGTCATTTGGCTCTTCCCCAACTAACAATTTTAGGTTGTAAGACCGTTTCTCTAATTATTCTGTAGCGTTTTTGATATATGAAATAGAACAAAAAACGTTCTTAAAAAATGGTCTACTAACATTGCTGTAAGAATATTTTTGATAACTTTAGGAGAACTTTTAAAGAACGTTAGCCAACGTGCTGAGAACGTTTCCTGTTAGTTGGGTCTTTTATTCTTCTAGTGGGTGTGAAATGGCCACAGCATTACGAGGCTGTACAGACGCTCTCGCTGTATTATAAATATCCATCTTCAAAGTCAGTAGAGTTGATATGTGGAATTTAGTGTATATTTGCTCCTATAGGGGTGTCACATTTCCAGTTTTAGCCCTGTACTGAAACAGAAGTCATTTAGTTCTGTGCGATGGGCGCTTTCTGACCCCTAAAGCTGAACTTAAACTCAGATCTTCTCTCCTGTTTTTAAAGACTACATGCATTAACCAGATTTTTAGTCAAGTCAGGTCAGCTTTATTTATACAGATTATTTCAAATTCATAAATTATGAGAGTGACATTAATTATGAATGTGTACAGCCAGTAACAGCGCATGTGAATCGTTGCATTTGGATCTTCGTTACCTTCTGGAAAAGCTTGTGTGTAAATTACATAAAAACCTTTTAAGTGTTTCATGTAAGACTCACAGAACTTCAGAAGGTCGAGTTCGTGCAGCGTGAAGTCTAAGTTCTGTTTAACTATAAACAGTTCTGCAAAGGAGTGTCAGTGTTGGAAAACTGGTTAATAATGCAATAAAGTCAATTATAACGCAGCTCTGCAGAGAGAAGCTCAATGAATTCAGTTCACATGCTTTTGTTTTTACATGTTCTGATTGTGAAGTTCTTGAACGTTCAGAATTCGATCTGTAACCTTGAACCAGCAATCCGTAACTTTTTTTGCAGTTCGAAATGAACAACAATTAGTTATTAAGCAAGTGCATGAAAGATCAGCGTGATTCATATAATGATGATTTATAATTCCAGCGATTTTTCCCTTTGACTGCAATTTTTAAGTTTCGAACAGAGATGATGGTAGAGAGGCAAAAGTTTGGATTGTGTCTTTAAATGTGAGAGATAATAATAATAATGTATCTTGCCTTAAATAATGTCACTTATTAAGGTGAGAAAGAAATTTTTTCCCGTAATGATTCCGTGTTTTTGGTCAGTATTATGATTAGAATTTATCCAGCGTTTTTAAAGTCGAACAAGACCTAAATCTGTTTCTGATGGGAAAGAGCAGAACTCGACTCAGATCCTCTACAACAGCAGCTATAACCACAGCAGAGATTACAATAATCAAAAATAATGACAGCTTCTGCCTTTGAGTTTCCTGGCCTCCATTATGGCCCACATAACAGTCTTCATAGCGCAGATGAAAGCGTTTCCTTCTGCTTTTGTTCAGGTAAGAGTTCTGCTTCCCTCTGTAAGAGACTTCTTCAGTAACTGCCAAGTGGTTCCTTCCAGATGTCGGCCCACCGAGCAGACGTCCCCACAAACACTCTGATTTCAATTTCAGCCACAGCGGAGGAGTTTAAACCCAAGAACACGATGTTTCCTAGCATCAACCTGCCAGTCCTTCCAACACCTACTGTATCATCATTACCCACAATGCACCATTCACTCACCGCTGACCTCATTAACTTAAAGTTTAAAAACAAGAGGTACAGTAAGGGGAGTTTGTGCGGGCCAAACAGACTATCACAACTGCGACTGTTTTTCCCTGCTATCAGTTTTGTGTTATTGACAGCAGCCAGTGTGAGTGACAGATTGAAGGGTCATTATTTTCTCCAGTTCATAAATGAAGAGGAAGATCATTCTGCATTCTGATACAGAATCTGACTCGCTCACACTTATTAAAGCATGTGAAAGCTCATGGGAACCTGGATTTATTATTAAGAATACAAGACTGACTGAATATTTAGAAGCAGTGTTTCTGGAAGCAAGCTTTATTATAACTCGAGACAAAACTCTCTCTCTCTTTCTCTCTCTCTCTCTCTGTCTATCTGTTAGATGGATGGACACATGGATGGATGCACGGATAGATAGATAGATAGATAGATAGATAGATGTGTGGGTAGATAGATAGGTAGATCTGTGACTGACGGATCATGTGCTTTCAGGCTGGACTGATCCGCACTGATGAGGAGGAGTTCTTCATTGAACCGCTGGAGAAAGGCCAGCAGGAGGTGGAGGTCAAAGGTCGCGTTCATGTGGTCTACCGCCGATCAGCCATCAAAAGAGACCAGGGTCAAAGGACAGACGACCTCCAGAATGAAGGTAAGTGAAGGTCATCACAGATAGAATTATGATGGGTGGCTCTGTGCTTTTGGGGACATAGCAGGTTTTTCAGAGGTTAGAGGTAAGAACAAGCTTTTCTCACATCTGGTGCACACTGGTGGTGATTCATCGTCTCTTGTGGTGACCACAGTGAGATCTTGGGTGACATTAGCGTTCAGACTATGACATGAATGTCTTTATGTGGTCATCTCTGTTCACCTGTCTGTGGTCTTCACCTGTTTGTGGTCTGCTTTATTTTGTAGCCGTCTGGAAAAGTCATGCTTATATTAAAGCATATATGTATTTTTGAGTTACATAACAAATATAAAACACCCAATAAAATATCACACCTTTAATTAAATTCACTGGCTTACACAAAAATAAGCATTGGTACATACACAAAACATTTTTATTTGCATTTCCAGTGTAAAATAACTACATTGTGATGAAATGACTTATTTGGTGATATACGACTTTGGTTCGCCCACCTCTAAAGTCTTAAGAAAAATACTATTTCAGTGAGAAGTTATTTAAAGTTTAGATGTAAATTTCGACAGACATCTCACACCTCGCATTAGAGGATTCAGTCAGAGGTTACAGTGTCGGTACACCGGTCAGACATTCAGTCAGTGTCAGTGAAATCATAAGAATGTCAGTAAATACCAGAGGCCATGATATTTACCCCTGTTATGTTATTCTAGTGTTTGAGATTTCTAACTTGCTAACAGGGAATGTTCCCAGAACGTTGGCTAACCTTATATGTCATATATCAAAAAATGTATTTTTAAGTTGTGATTAAAGCATTTTAAAAACATTTCAGAATCAACAAATGTTTGAATAACGTTCTTATAACATGCAGTAACGTTAAGACAATGTCAAAGAAATCGGATGTTTTGAAAATTCCTAGAACTTTCAAAAGAACATTTTTAATGTAAACGTTTGGGAAATGTTCTTTCAACATAAAGTTGTAAGCTGGGTGGATGAGTTATCAAATGTCTCTTTTTCTCTTACTGTCCAGCTTTGCAGCTGCACACAAAGTGTCAGACACATCATAACAGCCACATTTACACAGGGGTTTTCAAATCCTGCAGTAGTGAGCCACTCAGATGTTAGTTGTCTACATAACCAGTCGCCTTTTTGGCAGTTGTGGAAATTGCTGAGATTCACTGGGGGGATTCTTTTATCCAAAGCGACTTACAGTTCATTCAAGTGATACATTTTATCAGTACATGTGCCCCCTGGGAATCAAACCCACAACCTTTGCGTTGCTAGTGCAATGCGCTACCAACTGAGCTACAGGAACACTGTATAATAGCTTTTCTCTAATTCATTCCCTCAGAGATCCACTGAGCCTCAGAGAAAACGACAAAAACAAAGTTTAAAGCCGGTGGCTGTCATGTACAATATCCCACTTCTGTTTTACTTTAGACGTCTTATGAATAATGTGATCTGTGGTGCTCTGATGATGGACATCATTTTTGTTTGTTGTTTTGTTTTTGATTTTTTTGTGCCACTGGATCGGTTGCACTTGAAAAAAAATCTTCGCAGGTAAATCACATGACCAAAATACAGCAACAGTCATTGCTTCAGGTGTATTTTTAATTTATGGTAATCATTTCATTACACTCAAGAGAAGGCAGATCACGTTTGTTGGCGTATTGGCAGAGCTGTAATTTCACTTGAAGCCGTTTATGTTGACTAACTTGTCTCTCATAACTAACGAGTGTCATATTGGAGGTACGCAGCGCTGGAGGTTTGTGTGATGCCGTTCTGCAGATGTGTTTGTTTGCTCATTTTCACGCGCATCTATTCGACTGACCTCGGCTGTTTTGATGCAGTGTCTCGTGATAAAGTAGATCTGCATTTCCTAAAGGAAAAATCAGTCAAACTTTTGAATGACGAGTGTTAGTGTGTCTCTCGTGATTGTTGATCTAAAATCACAATTAATTAAGTCATGAAGAATAATAGACACCAATGTTTAATGTACAGTATTGTACAAACGTGTATTAAAGGGACAGTTCACTTAAAAATGAAAAACTTTTCATCATTTACTTGCTCTCATGTCATTCCAAATCTATACATTTATCGAGGAACACAAAAGATATTTTGAGGAAATGGGCGCCAATGTTGTTTGGTTACTGACGTACTTCAAAATATCTTCTTTTGTGTTCCTTAGAAGCAAAAACGTCAGTTGACATGAGGATAAGTAAATGATGGAAGAAGTGTTCCTGTAGCTAAGTTGGTAGAGCGTTGCGTTAGCAGCACAAAGGTTGTGGGTTCGATTTCTGGGGGAGCGCACGTACTGATAAAATGTGTGACTTGAGTGTACTGTAAGTTGGTTTGGATAAAAGCATCTGCCAAATACATAAATGTCAGTGTAGTTTTGGGTGAACTGTTACTTTAAATATTTGAATGACAGAGTGTGAACACATCTAAAGTCACGCATCTGACTAAAATGTATTTCAAATCGAGGGATGGTGATTCTGAAGCTAATTTTAAAACCGTGTGATGAGATCTTGTGAAGTAGAGATGTCGATGTGTTGACTGTCATTTTTTCTTCTGTTAGTGGCAGATGTTGGCATAGCGGAGCTGCCAGACGCCCTGAACATGCTGGAGGAGAAACTGTCCGACACCCAGCGCAGACGCAGACATGCACAAAAGGAAAACTACAACATTGAGGTGCTGCTGGCCGTGGACGACTCCGTAGTGCGTTTCCATGGCAAAGAACATGTGCAGAACTATGTCCTCACACTCATGAACATAGTAAGTGACTGAAGCTGCAACTTCACACGCGTGCAAGCATGCATACTGTAAATACTGTAATCAGACAGGCCAATACACAGATTATCAGCACAGGTTTTCCCCTCACACTTTTCAGGAAATTAAACCTTAGAGCAGAACATTCCTTGGTGTCATGACTTTTTACCCATGATTCACTGCTCCTGACCCCCCAGCATGTTCCAAATGTGACCTGCTGCTGTTGGGCGTTGGGCACCCACCATGTCAGCAAGAGGATTATCATAGAGAGAGAGGGAGAGAGAGAGAGAGAGAGAGGGCAATAAACTTGCTGAATTCATGTTCCACCAGGTCCTGCCACCTTAATCTGCTTATAAAGAGAAAATCCCTTCAGTCAGATTTTCACAGGGAGCTGGTCTCACTCGGTAACAGTTACCGTCAGGGGCTGCGGGGGTCCGATCAGCCCCACTACATCACAGTGACTGCTGTGGTGGAGACCAGGGTTCATGGGTCCACCCCAACCTGCCAGAAAACACACACACACATAAGCTGCTTGTGTAAACAGCATTCATTCCCATCACTGCAAAAAATTACATTTCCCCACTAATATCAAAAATGTTTTCTGCTAGAAATGTGAAAAAATTTAAACAAGATGAATTCACCTGATAAGTAAACCATCACAGGACGTAATCATCACGGAAGTGGAGAGACAAAATCTGTTTATATCTAAGATACAGCCTCAAAAAGAGTATCTCATTCAGTATCTCATTTAGTTTCTCATTCAGTATCTCATTCAGTATCTCATTTAGTTTCTCATTCAGTATCTCATTCAGTATCTCATTCAGTTTGTCATTCAGTATCTCATTTAGTTTCTCATTCAATATCTCATTCAGTATCTCATTCAGAATCTCATTCAGTATCTCATTCAGTTTCTCATTCAGTTTCTCATTCAATATCTCATTCAGTTTTTTCATTCAGTGTCTCATTCAGTTTCTCATTCAGTATCTCATTCAGTTTCTCATTCAGTTTCTCATTCAGTTTCTCATTCAGTTTTTTCATTCAGTATCTCATTCAGTATCTCATTCAGTTTGTCATTCAGTATCTCATTCAGTTTCTCATTCAGTATCTCATTCAGTATCTCATTCAGTTTGTCATTCAGTATGTCATTCAATGTCTGTTTCAGCCATTATTGTTTTTTGTGTGTGTGTGTAGATCATACGCAATGGAAACAAGCCAGCTCACAATTTTAGGTTGTTAGAACGTTTTTCTAATTTCCATTAAGTAACAAAAATGGTAAAAACGTTTTTTGAATGTTCTAGGAACAGTCAAGTCCATTTTTAAAAATGTTGTATTAACGTTATGGCTTGGTTATAAGAACGTTATTTGAACTTTTATAATTCTGTAACTTTTTTTTTAACCAATGTACAGAGAACGTTTCCTGTTAGCTGGAAAAACACTCTGCTCTTTGTTGTAAAGCTCCTCTGCTCGGCATTGTGGGTGTGGAAGTTCCTGGAGACTGATTCCTGATGTCCGGTGTTGTTGACTGTGTTGAGAAACACTCTGTTTTTGTGCTGCGTTGGTGTGATGTACCTGACCGGAGATATTCAACACCTTCACAAAACAGCTGTGTTTCTCGTTGTGGACAGAATTATGTCGTCAAACAATCCGCCGGCATGTACGAAAATCGACATGCGTTTGCAGTTTGAGACCTTCAGGGTGATTTTAAAACGTCGAGTGTGTTCTGTAAAGATTATAATATTTTTCTGTTGTATCAGAAGATTAGCATCAAAGCAAAAACTGAATGTAGCGAAAATGTTATATTTTCCTCAGGAAATGTACGCGCTGTTTGCCGGTACAAAACTGCCACAATTTTAGTTCTGGGTGATTGCCTGTTGACAACCTATTGTAAACCACCTTCATTTTGCTCAGTCCAGTTAGATGGGTCAAAGTTAAAGTGGGCTGGGGAATAACGGCGCAGAGCTGGCCTGAGGTCAGTTTTTAATCACGCTGGTTGTTGAATTAGCCACCAGTGGCTGTTCTGGCTGCAGTCTGTCCACCCCTGTTACAGAAAGAGAAATGGTGTTGTTAGATCCAGATGGCTGTCAGATGTTCAGCCTGTGACTGATACAGGCTGTTTTCCAGATCCGCAGGTGAGATCCATTGCGCCATAAACAAACACAACACGGCCTCTTGAGAAGGTCACCAGACAGCCTCACACCTCATAACTCAGAAACATGTTTACAAATAAGAGAACTTAATGCTTTCATCGCAGTGGGGGGAATGCACTGCAGCCGCTGCGAGACGCCGCATGTCCCCTTTAACCGTCAGCCTGGAGAGATGCTTTACAGATCCTCAGACAGGACGCACTGCAGAATCTCTGCATGCATATGAACACAGAGCTGCAGGTCTGCTCGCATCATTCCAGGCAAGTGGCAGCACGGCAGGAGGTGGATTGTGTCATCGCACATAATTACAGCCTGTGTGTGTACCAGTCCAGATGGTACTTTATAACTTGTTTAAAAATCTTCTAAATGCCCCCTTATGGTAATGAGAACAAAATCAACAATATTTACTCCCTCAAAGTGAACCGGAAGTTGCAACTGACTTTAGGGTTCTGAGAATTGAGGGTGTGGCTTGTTTTTTGCCACTGGAAACTGACTGGATATACAAAAGTGGGCGTTTCGAAGCTTGCAGCAGGCTGATCATTGAAGGGGGTGGGTTAACAGCTCTGGCTCCGCCCAAGCCATCAGACTGATGTCATCAGAGAAGTCCTGCCGTTCCAGAGCGGCTGTACAATTTGATTAAAGATGCCAAGGGCACATAAATAATAAAAAAAGACTATGTATGGATAAATCACTTATGATAAATACTGCAATATTTCAGAAAAAACAAGAGTAGTATATTTTGATTTCAGGGTGACTTAAACGCTTGTTTTCTGGTCATATTTTTCTGGATTAATCAGTGCTTGTGTTGGTTCTTTTATGGCCCGACAGTTGAGTTCTCATCTAAGCTTGAGATTGTGTTTTTATGAGTGTGTTGTGAAGGTGCGTTTACAGAGATTACAGTTAACTCAAGAGATTATAACCTGCACTGATTTCTTCACCCTTATTTTACCCATAATTCCTGGTCTGCACTTCAGCCATCACTGCTGTCTGATTTCAGCCACACTGGGCCAAACCAGCGCGGAGCACAGAAAGAGCGCAGAGGGGAAATGATAGTTGTGTGTTTAACCGCAGTGCGTTTGTAAACTCTGCGACCCCGCGTGCAGACAGGCATGTTGATGTTTCAGAAGATAATGTGTTTGAATGTTCTGTCATTCAGCCTTCTTGATTTATGGAAAAATATCAAGTCACCCCTTTCCTGTGTTCCCGTCGGCTACATGCACACCAGACAGACCTGGGCCGCAGGGCTGCGAGTGAATCAGCATGTCGAGATAAATGCAACGCTGACTTTTGTTTAAATTCCACACAAGAGGTTCATTAGCCGTGTGTGTTATACATCAGGCTGTGGTCTGAACCGACATTTTTAGTCGGTCAGACATTTCTGGCATTGCATAATAACAAACTGTGGCAATTGCTTGCCAATATTTGAAGAAGACATTGCACATAATTGCCACCAGAATCCGATGAATTAGGGCCAGTGAACAGGGAACGTTCTCAGAATGTTGGCTAATATTCTCAAGAAGTATTCTAAAAGTTATCTAAAACGTTATTTTAACGTTTATTTATCATATAGAAAAAACGGTACTAAGTTGTTAGTAGAACGTTTAAAAAATGCACATTTTTTTTGACATATATATATAAACATTTTAATTATTTTGGTTACTAATGAAAACGTTAAGGAAACGTTCTTACCACCTAAAATTGTTAACGGGGAGACAGATGTCGACAGAACGCCTCTGTCGTCTCTGTGCTGTTTTTCTCATGTATGTTTTGGAGCACAATCATGTGACCAGAAACACATGAATTGGTTCTGTATGTGTTTGGCTGTTAAGGGGGGGGGGGTGTCATGCGCTGGATCGGTGGTCTTGTGATAAATCTGCTTTTTCCAGCTGTGCTTATCAGCTCATATTTCTCTCCACAGCTGTTGGTGTTTTATTATGTGTTTCACAGTTCACACACCTGCAGGATGTCATTTGCGAAGCCGTCAACACACGCAGCACACACACACACACGCAGCACACACACACGCGCGCCGGTGTGGAGAGTTTATTTATGTCTCACATTCTACAGACATCACACACCTTTGTGCATGTATGGACCCTAAGAACCTTTCCCTAACGTTTCCGTGAAGTTACAAAAGTTATTTTAAAAATGTAATTTTGACAGTTCCTGGAAAGTTCGATATGCGCTTTTTTTAGGCATCGTATTAACGTTACTGCTTGCTTATGAGAACATTATTCAAAGATTTTTTAAATTCTGTAACATTTTTAAAAACATTCCACCGATAACTCCAGGAATAACATTTTTATGTGATATATAACATTTATGAAATGTTCTACTAACGTTACTGCAAGTGTAACTGTTTTTGATCATTTTTGAGAGAACTTTTAAAGAACGTTGCCCAGCATTCTGAGAGCGTTCCCTGTTAACTGGGTTGTTCGGTGTGTATGTTGTACACGATTCACTATTTTTATCTGTTAGTGCCGTTTGCTTTTTTGTTGTTTTTAAAGTATTTAATTGCTGCTCAGAGGTTTTCGGGATATTTCTGGATCTTTTACCGAATGTAGCTTCCAGGGATTCCGATCACGGTATCATTTGAAAACTATCGTTTCTTTCTGTGTCCACAGGTAGATGAAATCTACCACGATGAATCTCTGGGAACCAACATCAACATCGTTTTGGTCCGTATGATATTGGTGGGCTATCGTCAGGTGAGTGGAAGCGCACGCTGTAAACTCTTATAATCCTGGTTGGTTTGACGTGGTTAGAAAAATGTCAGACATCTGAAATATTTAAGGTACATTCTAAACACCTCAGCTGGATTTATTTGAGTGTGTGTCAGGAGCTTCTTCAGCAAACTCACTGAGCTCCTGCAGAGATCTGACACTCAGACGTACTGGCGTGTTTAACGTCTAGATAGATAGATAGATAGATATATGTGTGTGTGTGTGTGTGTGTGTATATATAAATATATATATATATATATATATTATCTATATAGAGAGAGAGAGAGAGAGTGTGTGTGTATATAGAGTGTGTGTGTGTGTGTGTGTGTGCGTATGTACAGAGTGTGTGTGTGTGTTCTGATTCCCAGCAGGCGTCTGAGTTTTCCACTTAACTCTCTGTCATGTGCAGAGAAAGATTAATGTTGACACTCTCCGCCAGCTTGAATCCAGCGTGAGTGCGTGTCATTATTAGACATGAGTCGCTACATTAATTTATTACAGCCGATTGCCTTTCTGTGCGTGCCACTCAAGAGATGTTCTTTGTTTTTTATGTTTATACTCTGAAATGTAATTTCATTTTTCATTGCATTTGCTGTCACATGTAAACTGCCAGCACATGTTCTTCATATACGACTGAAGAGTGTTCGGAGGTTCAGGGCTGAAAAATAACAGCAACCAAAAAATGCTAATTGAATTTGATAACTAGCAAAACACGAGATTATAGAAAACACAGAGACAAGAATACAGGCTGAGACATAAACAGTGACTGACTGAGGATTGATTTTTTTATTAAATTTTAAATATATTAAATAATGCTACTGTACGTACAGTATGTGAACAAATATGGAGATGGTTTAATCCTGTGAACTATAGTCTCATAGTGTCATACTCAGACCCCTGTGTGTGTGTG
>JAZGTJ010007563.1:0-22628 GCA_036877575.1 Botia almorhae
ACACAGACATGCTGAAGCTGGTTGTCAGTGACAGAGGAACATTGTGGCCTCTGTGATATCATCATCCAAGCTTCCTTCAACACAATATTACCCTCATTGAGCTAAGAGAAGAGTTCTGGAAGGACTTGACACATAAATACACACAAACACTCTTTAATTAGTCTGTGTTCAGTAAGTCTATCAACAGACAGATGGAATTTGAGTCATCATGCTGCTGCATAACACATAACGGCCACATTCCTGAACAGATTTATCATTTTCATTCATCTTTAGATCGGACCTGAAATGTGTACTGACATACCCGGCTAACAATTTAATGTTGTAAGAACGTTTTCATTAAGTAATAACAATGTTATTTTGAATATTCTTGAACGACTAATGTTTTTAAACATCGTATTAGCGCCACTGTTTGGTTATAAGGACGTTATAGGGAAGCTTTTTAATTGTGTGTTAATGTTTTTATAATGTTCCACTCACAACTTAAGAATAATGTTTTTGATATATATGATGTATAACGTTAAGTTATAAAGTTTTTATAAAGTTTTTAAAAAGTTTTTACTAATGATGCTGCAGAAACGTTTTTGAAAACGTTGATCGTGTTAAACGCTGTAAATTTTAGGAACAGTCGTGCTTTTAGGACATCTCTTGTCGAAGAAAACAAATTTCGGAGGGGTCGAAAGATCTCCTTAAATAAAGCAAACAGACGTTGCCACAGCAACAATTTATTGCAAGGATACGCTCTAAATCAGTTGGCAAAATCTTCCTATTCATCGTAAATCTAGTGTACACTCACTAATGCTCACTACCTGTTTCTGTTTTTATAAATGCTGTATTTCAAATGCGTTGTTAATAACGGCAGTTTTGAACCTCTGGTCCCCGCTCTCAGCTGTGGCGTTCCACTGTGCTTTTATCATAGATTCTTCTTCTGCTCCTGAAAGAGTGGCCTAGCTCACACTGCCTTCCCAGCATGCATTGCTCTTCCATTGCAAATCACCGGCCGCCTCCTCGGGCTGCCTGCTTAAGCACTTTGGATTCATTAATGTGTAAAACACGTGGTGCAAATGAAATTCTAAATGAAATGAATGTATGCATCACTAAGTCTCTCTCTCCTTCACTCTCCCATTTTCTGCCATCAAGACATGAAGGGCATATTAATGAAGAATCTTTTGTTTCCGTGCTGGCAGGAGACAATTGCGTTGCTGTTGTGTGGGAGGCTGAGCGTGGAATATAGGGTTCAGCTTATGGTAATCTGTTGAAAAGACCTGTGCTCTCTCCCTTTTATGTTAAATTAGTGCTATTTGTAGATAAGCATCACTGTTGCTTGCTGATACTGTTGGTGCCACACTGTAAACAGTGAATACGTATAGTTATCTTGACGAGTTTCTTCTGCTTGATCTAGAACATGTGCTTAAGCAGATGTGTAGAGGTTAACATATAAAACAAGTTTACTTAGCAAAACATTTTTGCAGTCTACAGACATGAAAACTCAGAATGTGTTGTGTGTTGGGTGTGTTCATTTATTGGTGTTCCTGTAGCTTAACTAGAGTTTTGCGTTAACTGCACAAAGGTTGTGGGTTCGGTTCCCAAAAAACACACATACTGGTCAAATTTATAGCTAAGTCGCTTTTGGATAAAAAGCATCTGCCAAATGCATAAATTTAAATTTTATATTCCTTTCTTAAGAATCCTAGCAACCATGTGGAGTAGCAACACCTTAGGAACCATACAGAACACCTTAGCAACCACATAGCAACAACCTGGCTATCAACTACAACACTCTACAACACTCTACAACACAGCATTATATTGGTGGGTTTTTTATAGGCAAGCTGTGCACGTTTTCTTCAGTTTGCATTAAAATGTTGGTCCTCAGTTTTGGACTTTAGTGGCAGCGAATTGTCATTCAACAGTCAAACACAGTTGACAGATCTGTTGATTTTTTTATTTTGTAGTAATTATTGCCTGCAGAACATGTATATTTAATGACTCTGTTGTAATGACAATGGCTCCTGGGCAAATACATCTGTCATTTAGCGTGTTGCTGTCAATTATAATGGTCACATTGATCTTTATACACTCTTAAAAAAGTGCTGCTATGCCAACAGTGATGCCAAAAAAGAACCATTTTGTTTCCCCAAAAGAACCAAATGTTTGTTAAAGAACCATTCCTTTCTTATCTTTTAATATTCCAAAGAATCTTTGTCCACTACAAGGAACCTTTTGTGAAACAGAAAGGTTCCACAGACGTTTAATGTTCTTTATGGAACCATACAGGCAAAAATGGTTCTTCTATGGCATTGTGATGCACCTTTCTTTTTTAAGTGTATATGTCAATTGGCCGGCAATGTATTTGTGCATTTAAGATGGAGCTTTGCGTTCGGTTAATAAAGAAGGCCTCTGCATATGGTTTACCTGTCAAACCCAACAGACATACAGAATCATGCGCACAGACGTGTCCTCTGATCTCTTAATACCCTTGTGTGACCTCATGGCGCAGAGCTCCAAAAGAAAACACTGTGTGCTCCTGCCCCGCCCACTCTCAGTTAGAACAGGGCACAAAACCCCCTCGACATCCTAACCGCCGTGCATCATTCAGGGGTCTCCATGGCAACACTGACACAAAAGGGATGGCCTGGAGAGGAGTAGCCAGTGTGGGGGTGTGTTGTGGAGGAGAGAGAGGCTATTGTCGTCATGCCAGCAGTAGATTATATGGGGTCGGCCCTGTCAGAAACGCTCTTCTTAATGCCCTGGATCAGCCAAGGCTATGATATATATATATATATCAGAGAGAGAGAGAGAGAGAGAGAGAGAGAGAGACACACACACACACGAGGGCCTTTGGTCTGGCAGTAAGAATATTTAGCTTATTAAAACAGGCAGGCCCTAATTCTTCCTTATCCAGTACGCTGCAGGATGCGTCTTTTCCTTTTTTTTACGCTACTAGTTCCTGCTAGGCTAGTTTAGACATTTAGTTTTTTTTAAATTAGCTTCCCTCCGTGAGCAGCCCTGCAGGGGCAGTTGATATTTCAACTTTTCAAAGTGTTTAAAAGTTACATTTCTGCCTCCCCTTTTAAAAACGGTAAAACTCGAGTAGATTTCACGTCGTATGGAATTTAAGAAGCAGTCGTGCGTTAGGATCAAAGAGCCAGGCTGCCATTTAAGACGAATATTTAACCCCTTACAACATCTGAACTGCATTTGCCAGCCTGCGAGAATGTGTTACTTCCTGTGAACACTCGAGCCAGTATGAATCGAGCGTTTGCGCCCCGACAGGCATCGATCGTAAATTCTGCCCCCTCAGCCTGCTATTGACAGGAGCAGCGAACAGCTCGCTGCCAGTCTGCTTGTTTTTCTTTCAGCGGAAAGAAAAGTGATGACAAAATACCCAGCATTCCAAAATTGCAGCGCTCTGGTGTTGTTGCTCCTTAGAGTTTTTCTTTTGTTTTTACCATTTGTGTTTTTTTTATTGTGTGATTTATAGCGGTATGGCCACTAATTGTGTTAGCCAGGTGTATGATGAATGGTGCATCGTGGGAAGAACCTAAAGCATTTCTTCTGGATGAATAGTGAAACGAAGAAAAAACTCTTACAGGTGAATGAAAATGGAACGTGAAGGGACGACATGAACCGAGCTGGGGTGAGTACAGCGAGTAATAACAGCCTGAAAGTGGCTGGTGGCGTACAGCTCGATTAATTTGATTTGAAAGCTTGGAACTTCACCAAACAGACAAGCCGTCCCTGAGAATGAGTCAGATGTCCGTCAGTATGATATGGTCTGAAAGCTGTAGACTGAATCTAATGCTCTTGATTTTGGTTGTTTAAACCCAATGAAGTAATCCCTGCTTAAATCAGCCAGCTGACCAGCTAAACTAGCGGAGCGTCAGCATGTCCAGGCTTGGAGACCAGCTGAAATGAGTGTAAGCCAGCAAAGAAGACCATTAAAACAGTTTAAGGCTGGTTTGGAGTGGCTATGTTTATTTTCACATTAGCTGGTAAAGCACTGTCAGGTCTGTAACAACAGAACATTTATTTTAAAATGTGCTTCCATCGTTGCTGTCGTTAACAGGAAATACACACACGGTAGCCTCTAACCACCTCCCACCCTTATTTACCTCATGAATTTTGTTTAATTATATATGAATATTGTTATATCTTCAGGGACACACCGAGATGAGAAGGAATTCATTGTGTTTTTTTTATTGTAAGAACTATACGTGCAAGACTGAGTCATTTCTCCTTTTTTTGCCAGTGTAAGTGGCTGATCAAATGAAACGTTTCAGGCATATGTAATGAACTCTCTCACCTGCTGCGGCTTTGAGGGTGATGTATCAGGGTGGACATCTCTGCTGTTCGTGTAATATGATGCAATTGAGGGCCGCGGATCTGTAAATGGACAAGCTGATGTTGATGTTCCCACGTGTGCTGATTTTTGGGCTTGATTGTGGCTGTAGTTTGCAGGAAAAGCATCACATGAGACCACATGAGTCTGCATGAGCACCATGGCTTGACCCCTTTGCATTGTTATTATGGTATGTAATTGGTTCCCTTTTGGAACATTACATTCAGTTGTGGATGTTTATGTAACACAATTCTCGCGACTTGATTGATGTCACATTTACTTTGCTCTTTTCTCCATGGAGACGCGCAAACACACCGGCGGTTTACTTAGCAACAGACACTCTGCAATTTAGTTAATTGCTTATGTCGCTGTCGTAAACTTTAAGACAAACTTACATAATGACCTAAACGCCATAATAACGTGACGTAAATGATGTATATTACATCGGTCAGATGTAATCAGTGATACAGTCAGCAGCCAATAATTACTTCATTCAAGTTGATGTGTTTATGCGCAATACTTCTCTGTTGAGAATGGTAGACTGGGAAGCTCTGATCACGTGTCTGGATACAGAGTGAAGGGAACAGTCAGCTGTGTGTGAGGACTTGAGAAATGATGTATTAAACCCATCAGTGATGAAGGTGGTTCGGTCTGCTGGTAGGGGAACATGTGTGCAGTGTGCAAAAGAAGTTACAAACAGTATCGTTGCAAAACCTTTCAGCTGTTATACACACACACATCAGAGGCTTTGGAAAGCAGCTGTGTGACCATGTTCCGATCACATGAGCAGCCATTTCTCATTTTAGCTTGTTAACCCCCATTATAAGACACCTGCAGTTCAGCATGGGACATAAATGCCTAGAGGTTCAAATGGGGGGGGTTACAAATTGGGGCAAAAATTAAATTCCTGTAGCTCAACCGGTAGAGCGCTGTGTTGGCAGCACAAAGGTTGTGGGTTCGGTTCTCAGGGAAAACACACACTGAAACGTTCATCTGGAATGCACCGTAACTCGCTTTGGATAAACGTGTCTGTCAGGTACGTAAATGTTATGTCATTTTCTAAATTTATCAATGTCAGAACGGAATGCTTATGAATAAATGCGTGTCGCGCACACCTAACATTGGTGAATGATAACTTTTTGTAACTGGTTAAAAAAAGCTTGTTAAAAGTGTTTGTAAGGGGAGCAGAGGGAAAGGTGCACGTTTAAGCTGTCATTTGGTCAGAACTTCATGTGAAATTGGACATTTTTTTCAACCGGGTTCCTTTTAAAAACAAAAGGCTTAGTTGCTGTTATTTGTGTTAATGGAGATGTCACGGTCATTTTAAAGGTCGGAGGTCAACATGCTAATAAGACGGCTGGATTCTCATGGCGTTTTCACGCTCGCACACATTAACATGCATAGACGCACATCGGCTCGCACACAATAACCGCGCCGGCCCGGCAGCGTCCAGATTGTTGTTTTCCAGACTCAGGCTGTTAAACTAAAATGTGCGATGCAGCAAAGTGCTGATGTGTTCATTCTCTGTAATTACAACATCCCACCAGTTCCAAGGAAAAAATCCAAACTAATGTTTAATTTGCCTCTTCACAAAGGCAGGGCCTTTGTTATTGCCACGGCAATTAACTTTATGCCGAGGCTTAAGCATTTCCTGTGATTAATGTCATTTGCATAGAGCCAATCAGAAAAGAGAATCAAATCCCCAGCACCCCCGATGCGCACACCAGCACAGTTTTAAATGACACCTCCATCAGTGGCCTAGCAACAATGGCTGCCATGTTAGAAAGGAATTGTGGGAAGGATTTAGAGTGTCACTGCTAGTCACTTAGGAACCCTGAATGCCCGTACCACCCCCCCCTCCTCACCTCCCTGCACGCTGTTACTACGGCGATGGAATTCCATAGTCACTGCTGCTAATTGAACTGCTTGATTGTTAGGCATGAATGTCAGAAATAGATGGATCTGCACTCATGTAATTAGACACATATTCTTTCTCAACACACACTCATGCGTGTCATGGGCAGTTGCACTTTATGTGGATTAAGTTGCTTTCTATCTCGGTTGACCGAGTCTGTCAGATATGAACCATTCTCAGTTTGCTAAGTGACCCACACTGTGCACGACAACATAAACGCACATGGTTAACAAAAGCTTCATGGTCATATTTAATAGAATACGTCAGTAATCACACAGAAAATACATGGTAGTTTTTGGGTGTTGTATGTAAGTGTGTGTGTGTGTGTCAGGTCAAATTAGTTGTGTAACACTTTTGACAATACACATCATTACAAAGTAGCTTTAGAGAAAACCACGCATCAGAAAACTTAATGCGCCCAACAGGTGTGTATGTATTGCAGGTGTGTTTGCACTAGATGTTCCCGAGAGAGAGGAAGGGCAGAAGCGTGACTGGTCATGTGACTCTATTTGCAATTCAGTTAGTAAGGCGTCGAGAGAGTTAGACCAGAACTGTGTTACCTCAAAAAAAAAAAATCATTCCTACACTTCTGCTTTCAGACCGGAACTTTACGTGTCATGTTTAATTGTTTTTATTTATATAAGCTGTATTTTGCCTTTTTATTAGCTTGGACTATGTTTAACAGTTATTTTGATGTGGGGGGATTAATAGAATTATTTGGGTGTTTATTGCAATAATTAATTGTCGCGTATCATGACGCAACAAGATGCAACAACAATTTACACCTGCAGTCCTTGTGAGCGTGCACACTAGCCCCATTGTAATGGCTACAACAGGGAACGAGGTTTTTAACATGACTGCATTATGAAACAGTGTCTCTCGCTCCTGCGAGTGGAATGAGCCCACGGGTGTCTTCCTCACTTGACGTTTTTTTTTTACTCTCAGCGTTATCTTTCCTTCCTCATCTTTATCCTCATTTTTCTCTTTATCTCGTCCACTCTCCTGCCAGAATGACGCTGACAACCTCCCGATCTATATTTCAAAGTGCGAGGCAAGGAATTTTGTAATGAGTTCCCCATCTTGCCTCCAGCTCTTGAAGACCCGCTTTGTGAAACTAATTGAAACTGGCATCTGTGTGTTTTGGGGGATCTCTGGGGGCTGCGTGCCATGAATGTTTTTAGGGGTGCAGACAGCACACGTTTTTGTACAGAGATCTGTGTGTTCCAGGGAGGAGAGGTAAAGTATTCAAGAATGCATAAAATGCGTGGGGATGTTTCTTTATAAAATGTAGGTGCGACAAGAAAAGAAAACGTTAAGTAAACTTATCTTGGCGTGTAAATATGTTTTGCTGGAATTAAAGAAATACTGATTATGAAAAAAACATCTTTTACCGCGTGCCGTACAGATGACAGAACCAAACACACGGGCAGAGTTCTTCCCTACGAGTTACGTGTGTGTTCCAGCATGCAGACTGAACCTCCCACCCAGTGAACTCTCTCTCACACACACACACACACACACACAGAGAATCGAGATGTTTTATGCCCCTTAGTCTATGCAGGCAGTGTGTAAGATGTAATCTACTACCTGGCTGGGTGTTAAAACACATGCTACATACATACCACACACAGAGCAATGGAAATTTACCCTCAATGGATAAACTTTAACCACCTGTGTGTCTCCTTCCAGGAGAGTCATACATTCAGAGAAAGAGTGAGAATAAAACAAGGTTTAGTCAAAAAGTTTGTGATCCTGAGAGCGTTTAAAAAGTTGAATTAATTCCCTCATCATTTACTCGTCCTCTCTTCCGTACAGTGAAAGTGGAGGTTCTTCAAAAAAGAACAACAGAACACCATGTAAGCATTATAAATGTAGTCCAGATGATATGTGTGCTATACATCAACTCTGACACCTTGTGGTTCTATGATAAACAGACTGAAAGTCATAATTCTCTTTAAATTTGACCCTGCAAATCTTGCTTGACAGCGGCAGTCACCGTTAACTTTTCCGTTGTGTGGATAAAACCTGTAAATGACTCCATTTGTGTTCCACAGAAGAAACAAAGTCACGTGGGTTCCAAAAGACATGAAGGGGAGTAAATGAATTAATTTCACTTTAAATTATGTGATAGATTTATAGGTGAGACTGTATTTTAAAGCTAAATTCCATATCGTTTGCCTCTATATCGCCATCTCTGTTTGAAACATAAAATCGCAAGTTGCTTACGGAGTTCTTTTCTTAACGTGAATGACAGGTTTGAGTTCTAAATAAACTGCTGTAATATTAAGCTACAAATGCTGGGACCATCTATAGTACCCGGGCATGCAATATAGCAGCAGGATCTTCTGTTTCAGATGTGATGTAACAACCTGACAAGTCAAACGGACATTTCCCGGGAAATGGTTACCAGACAGCGCAAAATATAAATCATTATTATAAACTTAGCAATACGAATCCTGGTAAGATAAAGAGGCCGTGTTGATCATGTTAAATACTGATCTTTTATGTACTTGCTCAAGAACTGATTTGTGGGGGTTTTTAACAAAAAAAAAATACATTACAATACAAATAAATTGTAGCTTTAATGCTGAAAGTATTGGGAGATGTTATGAAAAAGAGGGGCAGTGTAGATGTGTTTGAGGAGTGCCGGGAGGGGTCACAGAGGTGTTGGGAATGGGGGTGTACTTGTTGGATGTTATTCACATCAGTCTGGGTCATTATATGCTGCTGAGGGGGCTGGCCTGAGCTCCAGGTGATGGGTAAATAACAGCATCTAGGATATTAAAATGGCCAGGCTGTCCAATTAAAAACCAGCCATTGAGTAGCGGGAATGCCCCAGCTAACAATTTTAGGTGGAAGAACGTTTCCCTAATGTTTTAATTAAGTAATAAAAATGTAAAAAACGTTTTTTGAAAGTTCTATGAAAGTTCAAAACATTGCTTGGTTATAAGAACGTTATTCAAATTTTTTTTAATTCTGTAACTTTTTTAAATGTTCCAGTAGCTGTTTAAGAATAAAGTTTGATGTAATGTTATTTATAATGTGTGTGTGTATACAAATTTATATTTATATATATATATATATATATATAAATATGTGTACATATATAATTTCATATATATGTGTTACATATAACTTAAAAAAAGTTCTACTACTGTTACTGCAAGAACGTTTTTGAGAAAACTTTAGCCAACATTTTAAAAACATTCCCTGTTAGCTGCGACTGTGTGTCTAGAATACGGTTCTTTGGATATAATGGTTTGGTTTAATCATACTTCTACTCTTGATTGGTATGATCTGGGTCCAAAATTACCTATTGCCAAGCAGAAAATGTGAGTACAAATTGGCTTTGGTGGGTTTATAATGAATTGCGTTCGATTTCTCCCGTTTTACTCCTGAATTGTGTTGGGTCTTGTCTTTCTCGCTCGCATTTAACCGAAGCCACCTTTATACTGTGTGTTGATTCCTGTGTGTAGCCAAATGGAAACAAGATGTGCTATGTTTTAAAATAACGGCAAAGTGGCTCTGATTTAGCATTTCATTTAGCTTTACATTTACATTTAGGCATTTGGCAGACGCTTTTATCCAAAGCGACTTACATTGCATTATACTACACATTGATTCTATGTGCAATTCTACAATTGATTCTATGTTCTATGTGCAATCCCTGGGATCGAACCCATGACCTTGGCGTTGTTAACGCCATGCTCTAACCACTGAGCTACAGGAAAGCTTTAAAACTTTAAAATTGTTCTTCCATCTTAAAATGTATATGTAGCTATCAACTTTCATAAACAGAATATCGGCCCAATTTCCAAACCTGATTGAAGATCCGATCCAGTTAACTTTGACTTTTGTGAAAAAACAGGAGTCATATAAAATGTAAGCTGTCTGCTTTCAGGTGAACATATTTACGCCCTACAGTAAAACTAGCACACGGGCCGTATCATTTTCTCAGCACGTACACGGTAATGTGACGACACTGGTGATTTATGACAGACAGAGGCAGGGGTCAGCACGGGCGGCCTCCATCTCCTCCAGCGAACTGTATTAATGCGTATGTTTTGAGTTATGACTGAGACTGTCAATAATTAGGGTGATATAATAATCGAGACATGATAAAAAGCCATAGAGAGCGACAGAGAACTCACTCCGTCCATTAGTGTTTATATTCTTTGTCAATGACTAAGCTAAACCACAGCTGGCAGCTGGGTGAAGATCACAGAGAGAGAGAGAACGAGAGAGAACCAGAGAGAACGAGAGAGAAAGAGAGAGAGAGAGAGGAACTGCAGCTGTGTTCTTGGCACTGGCCTCTGTCCTGGGCTAAGAGACATAGCAGCTCATTTCCTGTCCCAGGGCCAGTTCACTCTCCTCCTGCTCTTCTTTTTCACCTCATCATTGTGCACTTTTTTCTTCAGCTAATTCCCTCTCTTTTTCTCTTTTCTCTCCATTTGTTCTTCAGAAGCAGTGGCTTATGTAATTGTCCTCTTGCAAAGCATGGTTCACTCTGACAGATGGTTGGAGGTTATTGAGCCTCAGTACTTTTGGCTGCTAGTAGGCGTTCCCACTCAGCCGCAGTGTCCCAACTATATCAGGTACCAAATTGCTTTCGGCAGTCCTATTAGTAGATGTTGTATGACATCACTGCTCATTTGCATAAAGTTACAGTTAAAAACTCTAAACATATTCATGAAAAATAAATCACTTTTGGTTGCTTTGTTGCATTTTCACCCTTAAAGGTTTAGGGTAAAGGTAGTTTAGAGAGGCTAGCAATAGCAAGCCAGATTTAAAAGCATAAGATCCCGCCCCCCCTTTAAAGCGCTCTCCAAAGCCACACCCTCTTCAATGCATTCATCGTTTGATAGGCAAGACACTTGATTGAATGAACATTTTACGTTTCTGCACCTTCCAGAGCAGATATATATTTATATAAATATATTTAGACCGCTTAGTGATTGCTATCAGAATGAGAGACTTTTAACCAGCATAAAACATATTTTGGAAGGAGATCACCCACCCAACCTTTAAGAATCCAGTCTGTTTTACGGAACAGCCCTGTCTGGCTCTTTCCCCGTCATCATCATCATCATCATCATCCTCACCAGACTCTCACTGCTCTGTAACCGCCACATGCTGCTGTCTCAGTTCTCCTCAGATCTTCAGGTCGGCGAGCTGCCCAGTGTGGCAGGCGTGCAGCGCTGCGCTCCGTTCTGCGACAAAGCCCTCGGGAATCTGTAGGGATAAATCGGAGCGCAGCGTACTGTTATTAAAGGTGAAGTGTGTAATTTTGTGCCTTTAGTGCCTCTAAACGGAACTGCAATCATAATGATTGTTTTTGAGCAGGTTTCTCAATGCTCCCCTCCTCCATCTGTTGGTGGTCAGACAAACAAACAGTCTTGCTCCAAACTCACACCATGTTTTCATGCCAAAGTGTTTATATTTTTTGTGGAAATTAACCATTCAATGGCTCACTCACCGTTGTGTAAATATATTTATATGCATATATATATCTTCTGTGGAAGGCACAGGACCATAAAATGTTCATCCAATGATTGCATTCCCTCCAAATACAGCCATAGGATGTCCTGCTTGCCTGTCAGACTATGTATTTGCACTGTTTGAGGAAGTGTGGCTTTGGAGATCACTTTGAACTGGGGGCGGGAACTTATGCTTTCAAAGCTAGCTTCCCTGTAGCTCAGTGGTTAGAGCATGGCGTTAACAACGCCAAGGTTATGGGTTCAATCCCAGGGATTGCACATACTCAATGTATAATGATCATTGTGTAGTATAATGCAATGTAAGTCGCTTTGGATAAAAGCGTCTGCCAAATGCCTAAATGTAAATGTAAATGTAAATGTAGCTTGCTATCGCTAGCCTCTCCGAAATGGCTGACCCCACCTTCAAGCACATCTTGCTTTGTCATACTGTAAGATTTGTGTGTTTGGGTTTTGGGTGTTGTCTTGGCATATTTGGCATGTTTAGATAAGCCACCACACCCCTGTTCCTGGAACAGCTGGAAATTCCACAAGTCACCTCCTCACATCTCATATCCTCTCTGTCCCCATACCGTCATCCGATTGGCTGCAATCATTGTTTAGGCTTGCGGAGTGTGAACGGAATGATGGGTTGTAAAGATGCATTCAGACTGACAGCACAATTTTTCTCTCTTTTTTTAATAAGTTGGTTTGACAGCCGCTGCAAAAATGAGAGAAAATTTGCACACAAAATAGCAGTTTGGTGACGACCTGACGTAAACGTTAATTTAACAGCGTTTGTTTCCAAAACATTTGTTAACCCACTTGTATCGGCTACGCGACACCCTGATGTCTGCTGTGGACACAGCTGGCGCAACACTTGCTTTCAACACACGCCAGCTGACTTCCACGAAAGCTTGTCTACCTGGAGCTGTGTTTCCAGGATGGGGCTCTGAACATGAGCTCGCTCTCGGCCCAGTTATTGCACGTTTGTTCGCCAGCCTGATTGTTCCTCTAGGCCATGTAGGTGTATTTGTTTGGAGTGACACCTGGTTTGTTCTCACCACACATCTATAAATTGGTGTTGTCACATGCCTGCCTCTATCACGTCACAGCCTACGCAGGGCCCTTGTTCAAAACGACGGGTGATTTGTCACTGTTTTAATGTCTTCCTTTATAGTTGTTATTCCCAGAGCAGGAAGGCCTGTTTGGGTTGTCATTACCTGCTCAAGGACAGTTTGACGCTTTTATCAGCACCGTTAGAGTGATATTGGCTGTTTTATTTTGTCGTTTTCCTCAGCGTTTGCCCGATTAACTGAATCAGTCCAGGTGTGTAGAGCCCCCGAGTGTGAGAGCAAAGTCCAGTCACGCTGCAGGTCTGCCTGAAACATACGCAGAATTATAGCTAAAGGGGGCGTGTCTGGACCGCATATTATGCGTGCAGCGCAGCACCTGATTGGTCACGTGTTAGCCGGAGACCCTTTGTGCTGCGGTTTTGTATGGTTTTTAGTGTGCAAGCGTGCACGTCTGGGTGCGGTGGCCGGATGCTACTTGGATTCATCCCCAGAGAGACAGATGTGCACAGACATTGTGTGTGTACACATTTATTCCCGGTCTATCCCTCTCGCGCTGGCAGCTGCACATAATCAGGGAAATGCATCTGCTGCCTTAGTGTTTCTGACCCTGGAACTGTGGTTACTGTCTGTTGCAGTCCATTATAAACACAGTCAAAGGAGTTTTGTCCCTATGTCTATATTTAGCTTGAATACGTCTTGCATCAAAAGAGCAAATCTGTCGCTGATTTTTTTTGTGCATCCCAAGAAAAGCGTCACTATTACTGTTGATTTATGTTATTTTAGGGTTAGTCGTTTTAAAGCTGCTAAACGTTGGTGCATAACGATTTCTCATTTGGTGCAACAGCCTGGCAACCACCCACAGGACCTTGGGTGCATCACGGTGGTGAGTTTCCTTTGATGTCATTTTCCAGCGCGGAATTACACCCCAGAGCAGAGAAAAGGCAAATTATTCCCTCTTTTAATTGTGGATAGACAATGAAAGCAAGAAGGAACGTTTATTTCCACATGGTGAAGAATGAAACAATAGTGTATTGTTATGAGGAGCTGATGGTATCAGCTGCAGGTCGCGGTGGGTTGTATGGGATGGAGTTAATCACCTGTCAGAGAGATGGTTAATGAAGAGATCTCATTCTGTTCTCATCAGCGTGTCAGAGCGCCGCAAGGTCAGAGCTGCAGTTCCCAGCGACGGTAGTGTAAATGCGAACGCGTGGTGCGGTAATGACAAACACAGTCATGTGGAGGTTTGCCGGCGGTGCGTTTCAACACATCGTTCTTCTGAGTCGCTTCTTATTATAATGATGTGATCAAACCAATTTGTCAGGAGTTTGTATTAGCGCTGGACTGTAAAGTAAAACTTCACTGAAAACTGTGAGGCATTGGAGTTCTAAGCACACATTCAATCCATATTTACTAAAGACTTACACCTTTTCTATAGTGTATCGAGTGTTCATTCAACATGTGAATTCAGTCAAAAGTGTGGGTGTTTCTAACCCTCGCATTGGACATGGTTTTAATAACACCTGTGTGTGTGTGTGTGTGTGTGTGTGCAGTCTTCCAGTATATGACAGCTAGATATTTGTCCACATTCCATTTGTATTATTAATTACCGTCTCTTTTATCGGCCTGGCATGTGTGTGAGGGGAAGAGAGATAGCGAGAGATACTGTGTTTGTGTGAAGGCAGAAGAATGCAGCGTGGCTAATTGTGTTTGGCTGTTTGTGGTGTAACGTATCTGTAGGCAGATTAAGTGCTCAGGATCCGCTTGCATTTATTGTGTTTCTCACGACGGTCTCTCTCTCTCTCTCTCTCTCTTTCTTTTACTGTCGCTGCCTTGTCTGTCTCGCCCGCTCTGTGTTTTCGTGGGGGTTTGCGAAGCAGATTGGAGAGCGATACTTTCTCCCTGACACGGTGGAGAGAGCAGAATGACTCGGGGTTGACTGAAGGGCTTGCAGAAAAGGTTTTAGTGTGAATATTTCGGAGCTTTTGTGTGCTGCTCTGAGCCGACACCTTTCTCCAACCCGAGTATTTACTTTAGTTCAAGCACACTTTTCTAACCCAGCTTACGATTTTACATCGCAAGTATGTCTCCCTAATGTTTCTATTAAGAAACAAAAATGTTTAAAATGCTATTTTAAATGTCCGCGGAACATTCGAAACATCCAGTTTTTTAGACGCTGTACTAACATTACTGTTAGGTTATAAAAAACGATATTCAAACATTTTTTAATTCTGTACGTTTTAAAACATGGATATGGTAATGGATATATACTGTATATGATATATAATGTTACAAAAATGCCACTAACATTACTACAAATGTTTTTAATAACTTTAAGAGAACTTTCAGAGACTGTTAGCCATCATTCTGAGAATGTTTCCTGTTAGCTGGGAATCTGGCATACTATGAAAGATAGCATAGTGGTCTGCTCGCATAATGTATAGAATGTATACATAAACCGTCTTCTATGGAACGCACACCGTCTTCCATAGTAGAAAATGGCTAGTCTGCTGGTTAGCCAAGCATACAGATATAAAATTGGTCAACACCATCTACCTGTTCTCAAGCAACACAGCCCACACGTTCAGTCGCACAGTCTGATTGGAGCTGTGGAGATCTGACTGCTGGACTGTGGCGAGGGAGAAGAGAAGGTGGGAGACAGATGAAACAGAGATGGAGGTGTGATGGGGGGCGGGTGGCACATCACTGATTTATCTGCGCAGTGTAGGTGAGCGTTTCTCTCTCTCTCTGTGTCTCTGTAAGGGAAAAGAAACAACAGCTTGTGTTACCCAGAGGCGGTGGGCAGAGACTGTGGGGGTGACTGTGCCTTGTGGGCTCAGAACTTCGGCCCACCTACAGACAGAAACACCTTTTGGACGCCTCCATGTGTTGTGTTACTCTGTTACGTGACTCGTGCTTCAGAGCAGATGGGCTTTGAACTCGTGATAGACCGATGTATATCAGCCATGCAGATTCTTTGGCCCGTATTTAGCCTTTCTGAGATGATCAGCCAATAAACATGCTGTCTGGCTGGTTAACAGAAGTGGCACGTCCTCCATATGTCTGTTTTAAGATCTGCTGCTTGCCTTATAGATGTAAAATGCACATTTACAGTTCTTAAATATTATTTAACATATTAATATGGGTTGTACTAAGGCTGATGGTTGATTTACAGACCATGCGTGTTTGCTCTCTCACATGACCAAACTGCTCTCTCTCTCTCTCTCTCTTTCTCTGTCTGTCTGTCTGTCTGTCTGTCTGTATGTATAGATCTCTCTCAGACACACAGACAGACAAACAAACATTTTTTGGTCTGTGAGTGTGGAAGTCCAAACATGCATCTATGACTATTTTTGTCATGTGATCGTGTATCTTTTTCCAGTTTACACACACAAAGACAGACACAAACAGGCTCATCAGTTATTCTGCTGATAAAACGTCAGAAGCTGTTTTACGTTTGGGTGTGTGTCTGAGAAAGTTGTGGGAAGAGAGTTCCACTTGTAGCGCGTTTCACTTGGGGCCTGACTGCAAATGTGAGAGAACGTCCGTTAGGACTCTTGTTCTGTGGACCTTTTCCTCAAGCAGAAAGCTCCAGACGTGACCCACATACTTAAAAAGAGCACTTAAAAGAGAGCGAGGGAGATAGAAAGTGGGCGAGAGAGAGAAGAGGGGGAGAGAGAGAATAGAGAACTCATGGCTGATGCAGCACCCTCCCAGCTGACAGGGAACGTTCTCAAAAACGTTCTTCAAAGTTCTCTCAACATTATCCAAATCATTCTTGCAGTAATGTTAACATTATATATCCTAAATATCAAAAACGTTATTCTTAAGTGTCAGTGAAATGTTTTAAAAATGTTACAGAATTTTAAAAAATGTTTATTTAAAAAAATGCGTAACCAAGCAATAACATTAATTAAACGTTTCAAAAATTAAACAACATCTAAAAAGTTTGACTTTTTGAACGTTCTTTTTAAAATAACATTTTGGGAAACGTTCTTAAACCCAAAATTGTTATCGGGCTAAAAGTTCTTTCAGTCACTTAGTTGGCTCTTATACCTCCTCTCTGAATTTTTAATTATTTATCTTATTTTGAATATTTACATGAATATTTACATACAACAATAGGGAAATATTGTAAAGAAGTACCAGTAATAGTAAAATAAAATATAAACTAAACTAAAATCTAACAAGACACTTTAGTCAAATTTTGCTTCAAGTCTTATAGTATGATTTAAGACTTAAAAACTCTCTCTCTCTCACTAAGGTGTTTGTAACAGCAAAATTTGCGTTTTCGCCGACTCTCTCTCAGTTTCACTCCCTGCTTCTCCTCTTTATGTCCTGGGAATGCAAATGACGGAAGCGAAGGGGCCGAGGGAGTGACGACGTCGTCAGCGATTTCCTCCGCGTTTTGAGGCGAGGGAGGCAGAGGTTCACCGAGCCTCGAAATGAAAGAGAACTCCCACAAAAAGAGCACAATAAACCCAGTACTGTTTCCAGGGTTGTTTTAGTAAGTCGTGGAAGCGCCGTGGAAAGACGACCCTGCGCTCCTTCTCTGTGGAGATGGAAATCTAAACAGCTCCCTCTGACTCTCATGTTCTCACACTCCTGGACTGTTTGTTTTGTCTCTGTTATTTAAAGGGACAGTTCACCCAAAATTGAAAATTCTTTCACTCACCCTCATGTCATTCCAATCCTGTTTAACTGTTCTGTGGGACACAAAAGAAGATAGTTTGAGAAATGTCTCAGTGGTCCACACAATGGTGGTCATACAGGTTTGGAATGACATGAAGGTGAGTAAATGAACCCGTCAACTTTTTCTTATATTCTTCCTTTGTTTATTCCTCCTCTGTTTTCCTCATCTCTCTCTGCCTGCAGTCGCAGATGTGGAGTAGGTGTGGACGTCCCCTTGTCAAGCCCACCTTAATGTTTATTAATGTGGCAGAGTGGGAACTTTCAGCCTTCGCTTCTTTGCCGTGTTGTATTGGCATGAATATTAAAGTTGTTCTCGGGGGAGTGCCATAGTCAGCCGGGCGCTTTGATGATCAAGGGTCCGTTTACAAGACAGATGAGAAGCATGGAGCAGTTTGTCACCTTGTGTTGAAAGTTTCTCTCTTGAAACCAGGATTTTTGGTGAGGCATAATAAAGGCACCCTTATTTTTTTTAAACGGGCTTTAGGTACATCTCAAGCATTAACCTACTTGGTGGTTGGTGAGCTGTATATTAGACTTGTTTTAAGCTTTATAGTGAGTGATGTATTGGTATTTGGTCAGTCTTATCCTTCTTATATTATTAGCATCAGCTGTGTGTGTGTGTGTGTGTGTGTGTATATGGATATGTATATGTAAGTATATACAAGTTAAAACAATTTGTTACAGTTATTTATATTGTACAGTAGAGAGTTCCATTCCACTTATTAACTGGACAATTTAATTAACTCAACCTAGCGTGCTAATATTATTGTACATAAATATATATCTTCAGTGGAAGGTGCAGGACCAATAAATGTATAGACCTACAGCCATGCAACTATTCAGTACAGCAGCACTCTTGCGTATGTGATGTTTCTTCAGTGCTGTCATTATGTTTATCGGTCAGAGAGATGTTGAGGAAGAGCTGAAAGAAAACGGCCGTCATCTGTAGGTCTAAATGGTGGTCTGTATTGAAGGTCAGCTGTGATAGATGCATTTTGACATGCTCACACAGAATGATGTCAGAGCTTCAAATAGCAACTATGTCCATGTGTGTGCATGGTTTGGGATTTCATGAGGAACGTGTTTAGTTAGGTTCTGAGGAAAGCTTTCATTCCTATTTCTTTCCCTAGGGGTCTTTGGACACATACCCTCAACGGAGTGCGCAGACATTTTTGCTTTGTCTGGCAATAATCACTGCCGTTACACAATCCAGCCTATTGGTGGCGCTAAGGAACCTAAAGCTACTTAACAATGATGTGCTGGCTTTTTCTGAACCCTGTGTACTACAGTCGTAAACGCAGGCCTCTGTTTAAAATATGTCGTAGACGTGTGTTTTCCTTTATCTGTTTTTACCCAATTAATTTAATAATGAATTAAAGTCTTAGAAAACTCGGAAAGTGATTAGCAACTTGTTTGCATAAAATATGTAAACGCAAACATCCACACGTTTGCCACGCATGAAACTATTTAACTCAACTTTATTTATATAGCGCTTTTTACAAATTTTCATTGTTTCCAAGCAGCTGTACATAAATGATATCTTCAAAATCTTTTTATCCCCCATCATCTATTCTGCACACATTTACAATCTTATTTTGTTTTATCTCAACGCCACAGTTTTTAATTTGCTAAGAAAATTCTAATTGGCTATGTTGTTGAGTGCAGCGTTTCTGAAAACAACACATTGCTGTGAACTGTATGTCGCTGTGTACAGGAAATGGCTCGTACAGCAGTGTGTGTGTGTGTGTGTGTGTGTGTTCACCCCTTGCATACATGTGAGCTGCACAACGACACGCATCCAAACAAAAACACACCTGCTGGGTTGCAGCCAGGCAGCCGACAGGTGAAACTGACAGCCCTTACTAACATCTCACACTTACAGTATCTCAAATGAGTCACAAATGAGCCCGGGTTGTGTGTCCAGAATTGAAAGTGGCTGTTAAATTCAAATTCAGTTACTAAATTTGAGTTGATTTTGAACTGAGGGAGCAAACAGGACACAGAATTTGAATTTAAGTAGAATTAAAGTGAAATTCAGAGACTCTGTTGCGAGTCCAGCTAACAAGAATGTCCATTAAATAACAAAAACATTACAAATGTTATTTTTAATATTTTAAGAACTTTCCAAACATCCAGTTTTTGTACATTGTATTAACATTGTTGCTCGGTTATAAGGACATTCGTCAGACTTATTTTCATTCTGTAGCGTTTTTAAAACATTCCACTAACAACTTAAGAATAACATTTTATATATAATGTTGATATATAAGGTATCTAAAGTTAAAAACCATTCTACAAAATCAAGAAAGCTTTGTGATAACTATGACAGATTTTTGAGAGAACTTTGAGAACATTAGCCAGCGTTTTAAAATGTTCCCCTTTAGCTGGAATGATGGAACTCTGGCGCTGAAATGAACTCGAAACAGCATCTCATCTGTCTGTATGATATCTTATATTTTTTGGTCTGTCAGTGTCTGTGTGTTTATAGGTCTGGAACAAGGCTGTGAATTTCTCACCACAGATTTTTGCATTATGAGCAGTGGTTCTGTACGCAAGAGAACGAGGGTGATATTTAGCGCGGCGTCTGTGTGTGTTTATCACACCCGTCTAAAGTCCTGCATCAGCAGCTGCTGGTCTGTTTTGCATATGGCGATGGAAGGAGAGAAAAGATGGAAGTGGAATAAGGATTTGCATATGTGGCGGCCATAATGTTTCCTCAGTGTCACAGAGATGCCTACAGCTGCTAGCGTGTGTGGGAGAGCGATGCCTCTTGGGAGGGGTGGCTTATTTGAATGACATTGAACAGACCAGCGGGCACACGGCGGTGTGGCATGACTCTGGACAAGTAATGTCATGCACCACACGCTTTGTGTGAGCGCCAATGGGAGATTTAACTTCCAAACTGAGTCTGTTTCCGCCCCTGTGGCATCCAGGAGAACGAGAGGTCATACGGACACACATACACACACACAAACAGACACGGCAATGAAAAATTAGGAAATTGTTTAGTGTGGTAAGACATCTGACTGACGGCTAAGGTTATATTGGTTCACTAGAAAACTGGTGTGTATCTGAGTGTATCTTTTGCCAGTGCTGTGATAAAGTGCAAAATAATTTTTATTGCTCCGAGACTGTTCTTTCATGACCCACGAGACGTAATGGAGACTTCACTTATTAGTGGTCACTTAGGGTTACAGATTTACACAGAGAAATCCCATGAGCTTGCAGTAAATAAGGGAACTAAGACACATCCAGTGACCACAATAATATAGACCTGAGGGAGAGCTCAGAGCTCTTTTGGGGGCAGTTAGCAACCACCTAGCAACCACCCAGAAGACCTTAGCAACCGCACAGCAATGCTTTAAAAAATGTGCCTTCTAGCATCGTGTTTTGCATGGATGAGCACCATTTAATGAGAAATGTTTGAGTTCAGACACTGATATGTTGGCAGATCCTGTTGAGGTCTTTTCTTAAAGAGATCTGATTTGAGATTTGTCCCTGACAGGCCGTGTCGTGGTTTTTTTCGTGGTACAGTCTGTTCTTTTGTCAAATGTCCAATGTTCTCTTTACAAATATCCGTGTTTGTGCGTGTGCACTGAATGAAACGTGAGTCTATATATCCAACTTTTCCGACATGTTTTCAGTCTCTTTGTCTTTCCACAGTTTTCTCTCTCTCTATTCCCTTTAAACCGCATTTATTTATCCTCAATCCCGCTATCCAAACGAGTGGATCTCCGTCTTTCCTTGGAATGATGATTCACAAGCTCCCAATAGCTCTCGGATAAATGCCGCGTCACGCACTCGCTCTCTCTTTCCTCTTTTGTGCTTGAGACAAAACACATTCTGTTTTTGTCTTTATTTGTCAGCTTAGTCAACTTAAATGGCACAATGAGGTCCCAACGGCTCCGATGGAACAAACACCAGCTTTGATTGTAATGGAACAGGTTGCACATTAACTGGTCTGGGGTCAGGCAGTGTGAACGTCTGAGTTCTGATTGGTCAATTGTAGCGAATTGTCGGCAATGACAATGCCGGCAAAACGGTGTAATTGATCGTTGTCCCTGGCGACCAGTTTCCAACTGTGCTGGTTAAATGTCTTTTATATCACTCCACAATCGCTTTCTCTCACATAATAAAATAATTTAAGCGCAAATCAATATTTCATGTCCATTTATTTATTTATTTGGAAAGTTGCCATGTAGTAACTGGGATAATGTACCGCCAGCTGGTCATTATAGCAAAATAAACTGCTTCAGGGTACGTCAAGGTTTGTTTTGTGCTAATGACTGGCTGTCTGCGTATTATCCAGTGCAGGTTAGAACCTTTTTGACTTGCATGTTTCTTACAAAACCATCTACGTACTGGTGCTTCAAAACACCCTGAAAGACTTCTTGTTTTCTTTGTAATGGATGATTTAAAGTGCCATCTGAAGAACCAGTGAACATTTTATAATGGCAAGAATGTTTTTATTGTGAATTTGAAGGTTATTCATTGAACCTGAAATGCTACAAGAAGCCATTAAAGGGCCTTTACTGTTGAATGTATAGTCATGCAAAAGTCTGAAGATCTCACGCGTTCTACCCCGCCTCTGTTCTTGGAACTGATCTTCTGTTTCTTTGCGTGTGTCTGCAGAGCTCCAGAGATCATCTTGGGTCTGCCCTTCTGTGAGGCCATAGACATGTGGTCCCTGGGTTGTGTCATCGCTGAGCTGTTCCTGGGCTGGCCGCTGTACCCTGGAGCATCTGAGTATGATCAGGTAAGATGTGTTTAATTCTTTAATGCATAATAATGATGACAAACTAGAGCTGTGAGATGCTGGCTGCCAAGATTTCAGACATGTACTGATGCCTCAACTAGTCTAAATGTTTCAGCATTGGTACAGAACATTTTAAGGCAGGGGTGTGGCGAGCGTTATAACTCCTTACACTTTTAGAATTTCTGTAAAAAAACTGGGAAATTGCTTAGCAATTGTAAGAAGGAGTATATTTCGGCTGGCCACATTGAAATGATTAAACCTGAAAACCAGGCGGAAACCTTTGCCAGACAGTTGCGTTGGCAGAACAAATGTGCGCAAGTGATAATTCCATCAGCTGTCATTTACCTGTTCTTTAACAAATTAATTAATACCATTTGGA
>JAZGTJ010007564.1:0-22627 GCA_036877575.1 Botia almorhae
CAGACCAATCAGAGCAGAGACAGCGTGGAGCTTCCTCTCGCAGCAGCAGTGGATCTCGCCAGTGAAGTGACTGACCGGCGGTCGGGCGCAGTGATACCGCAGTGAGCACAGCGTGGATGGGGAGGGATGGGGATCATTAGGGTTGCCCAACAATGTTGTGATCGTATTACAGAGGCGGGGGAAAGCCACATTGGGAATGCACATTGAATGCATGTTTCCAAACGAAGCGCACTGCGTCTCTGAAGCGGAGTCAAGGTTGTGATGTGTGATTTTGGACACTAGGCAAAGATTTGCTGCGTGGGATTATCAACAGATTGCGCTCCGTATTTCTGCGTATTATGCTCTGCTGGCAATAATGACCGCAGCCCGTGCATGCCTCTGCACATGTACAAAGCATCAGTGCACCTTTGAGCAAAGGCAAAAAAATCATTTACTGTCTTTGTTTCGCTCTTCATATTGACAAGTGATCGTATGAGTGTCTTGCAGAACCGAAGCGAGCATGTTTTCAGTGCGGATCGTCACGGCGGATTATTACTTGAGCAGCCCCATCAAAGACCTGGACGTGTGTTACTCCGAGTTCAGAGACAGCGAGGTCAAGAAGGTGCCCGTGGTGCGGATCTTCGGGGCCACGCCAGCAGGTATGCAGCGCATGCGTTTGTGTGCACGTTATTTACAGGTCATCGCTGTATGTCGCATGACGCATCACGTAACCCAACTGTTGAAGACAGTCGAGTTTGGGCTCCGATAAATAACTGTTTCTTTTCAGAGCTGTATTTTGTGTTAGGCAGTGAGGGAGGAGGAATTTTCATGGGGTTCTGGTGTGGCTTCACACGCCATGTTGTCAATACCTTCCGAGGGAAAAGTCTGACCGCCATGTGGACATGTTTACTCAGACCATAAACCCGTTGTGAATGCACTTTATATGAGCAGACAAACCTAAATCAAACACAATGAAAGCAACAAGTCACTTGTTTGCGAATTTGCGTGCTTTGATTTTGTAATCACGTGATGGTGACTCTGGTTGGCATGCTTTGCTGTGGTGTAGGGTTGAGCGGAGGAGACAGGGTCACTGTTCTGGGATCATACAGTGTTTCTGCAGCATAAAGACCCAGATGAGCCGGTTTGTGTCTGTTAATGTTGAGGCCGTACGCATGCAGGTTTAATTTGTAATGTACAGTCTTTTTCTTAAGGAGAATGTAACAAAAGTATGTATGACTCATCCTGCACAGCCAGATGTTTGTCCAATCAAATGCATTCTGCATTGAAAATGCCCCTCCCCTAATGCCACCCATGCCTGTCTTGCAATAGCATATTGTGGCACATAACTGTGGTGTTAACTAAAGACTGTTGCTTGTTTATTAAAAAGGGAAAGGATTTGTGTATTTCAGTAATTCAGAAACCTGTAAAAATTTTATCTGACAGTCTGTTTATACCAGTGACATTGTACCTGCAGTATGGGCCCTGTGCGTTGTCATCTTGCACAAATGTGCCTGTGTTTAGAAATGCCACTTGTTGTCTAAAAAAATATATCAAAGAATATCAATGAAACTTTTCTAATTCTTTGTACCAAAACGTTGAAGAGCAAGCCCCAACTACTTGGGGCTTTTCTCCTAGGAGGCTGTTTTTTTGTTGTGTATTGGCCAAGCTTCAGTCTTCATTTCTGGTCCCTGTTTTTTTGCTCGGCATATACATAGAGCACTTGAGCCACAGTTTGCCTGTAGACACAGCAGAACACAGTTTTTATTCATATAACGACTCAATATTCATTCAAAACCGAGCCCTGGTCATTAACACAGCTGATCATCAGCCTTGCTTGGATGACACGTCCTTTCTTTTGTTCAGCAGAAGGCTGAGTGATACTAGACATGAGCAGAGAGAACGTGAGTCTAACACTCATTTCTGGAAAGCTCTCTTATATAGCTGTAGGACAGACTCTTGTGGTAAGATATTAACCTGTGTTTGCATGTGGGGTTTGTTGAACCAGAAATGCATCATCATATCCTGGTGACCTTGTGCAGTCTTTAAGCTTGTGTGAGATTTGTGCTGCAGACACAATCTTTGCTAATAGTGCCAAAAGACGTAAGTGTGAGAGTGTGATCGTTGTGTTGATGTGTTTGTTTTATATGTACAGTATTTCTTAGATCAGCAGTATTCAAACGGTAGGTCACGGCCCAGAAGTGTGTCTGAGGTGTGTCTGAACAGGCAGGATAAAACAAAGCTAAATGGGAGTAATATAATGCCAAAAAAATTATAATCGTGTATTGGATGATAAAATGAAAAGGTTTGTCAGCTTTTAAAATAGAAGAGAAAATGTGTTTTATATCTTCAAATGTCAGATTCGACAGCGTTTTGGTGCAAATTCATCAGGTCGATGGAAGACGTGCCTTGATTTGTCCTCATTCTCAAAAAACCCAAATAAAACTACGAACTAAAACCAATTATCCAGCAGGGATAAATATGCTTTGTGCTGACCACAGTTTGCTTTTTGTGGGGGCTCCAGACACTTGTGTGATATTGGTACTGTACAAAACCAGTTGACATCCACATCCACAGGTTTTTCTGACCTTCTGTGTTCTGATTGGCTGTCAGTCCACATATCTCCCTCACCAAACTGTCAAGCAACATCATGTTGTGAAGTCAAGTGTTGAGCCCCACTGGAATGGATCTGTCACATGTGATGATGGGTTGTGGAGCCAACCATAGTCTGATAGTCAGTCAATAGACACGGCAGGTGTGGTCAACATCAGCTGTGTGTTTTTATTGTTAGCAATATTGAGTTGTTGTTAGCAATATTGAATTGAATCAAAACGAATTGAAACCATATAAATAAGAATCAAATTGAATCACCACATTTTTGCAATACCCAGCTCTAATTATGATCAGTAATGTCTTTCAAATGGCATGTTATGTTTAAAACAGAAGCATTTCATTAAAAGCAGTAAGAGACGAGACCTGTCTTTGCTAATGCCCTCACAAGTGTACCTATGTATGTAACTATGATATTTTGGCAGAAACTATGGTTACCATGGTTACACGGCAAGGGTTACAGTATGTGTAGTCACGTGTCTGATGTGTATGGCACACAAAGCATCCAGTCTTGACTGGCTGACTTCTGCATGATTTCCTGCAGTTTTGGGTGCCTCGGTCTTTAAATCATATTCAATTTTCTTTGTTCACACTGCACAGAAATCATATTAGTTTTTTTATTCGATCCTTCGGACGTGTGTGACTGATGTCAGTGTAGTCACTAATGCAGACAATGTAGTTTATCTGTATTGGTCGCTATAGAGGTGATGTGAGCAATGGTAAGCCATACCTGCTGTCACTATGGAAACGGAGGAATGAATGGAAAATTGGACATTTTTGTTTCCATTATAACAATTTATTGTGGCACGTGAGACAGAGTTCAGTGAATTGTCATTAAGCAGCCACAAAATCTGTATAAACAGCTTTTTTGGATAAACTTAGTTGTTTTTGTGTGTTGTGTACGATGAAGGTGGAGGGTGTTCTAAAAATGGACTTGAAGGAAGGGTCATGCATGAGAGCCAAAAGAAGGATAAAGTCTTTTTCTCTTTCTTTTCATCCCTCCCTCTCTTCTCTCTCTGTGTCTCTGTGGGGTGTATGAATGGAATTCTTCCCTGTGTCTGTTCAAAAGCAGAAAGAGGGACTCCTCAGACCTGACAGAGACTCATTAGCAGGCCCACACTGGTTTTCTCCACTGCTTTGGAGAAGCAGTCATAAAATTAAATGTGTATGTATGTATGAATGAATGTGTATACACACACACACACACACACACACACACATTTTACCAAAGTAAACACTTAACTATAG
The DNA here is from genome assembly GCA_036877575.1 of Botia almorhae. NCBI lineage: Eukaryota > Metazoa > Chordata > Actinopteri > Cypriniformes > Botiidae > Botia > Botia almorhae. Next base: position 3,835 of record JAZGTJ010007564.1, read on the forward strand.
TGACACATTATTGGCTGAACACACGGGTTAATAATTAACTTTATTAACCAGTAATAGGTGACTGTCAGAAAATCTTTTCTTTAAATGTTTGAGTCTGTGATATTGTGCCGAAGTGCACCTGTCAGGAGTGATGTTTGCTCTCTTGCTGTGTTGACATGACTGTGTTTCTGTTATTGTGTCATGGTGTCTGCACATTATAATGCATTACGATTTCTGCCTCGGATATATCAGCAGACACATGAACCAAAAACATTTTTTTGGCGAAACATCCCGAGTGCACACACAGACACACACACACACACACACACACACACACACACTGAGGGGAGGTTAATCCTGTGCGCTGATGTCTTTGAGGGTCCTGAAGTCTTTGACGCAGGTGATTATTATCAGTTAAAGACTCACTGCACTCTCTCTGCATGAGCCCTAACAGGAGGCCACTAACCCACTGACCTCACTGACCCTTCTTTCATTCTTTCTTTCTGTCTTTCTTTCATTCGTTCTTTCTTTCTTTTTTTTCTGCACTTGTGCAGCAAAGCTGCAGTATATTAGATCAATAGCTGTATGTATGCGCACCCAAAATTTACCGCATCATGGTAATGTTTTGGGTTCGGTAACGTCAGCAGATTTAGCATAATTTCATCAGTCTTACTGTAACCACATAAATTCTTCTTACATACACAATAATGCACATGCAGGTAATGTCGTCCACGCGCTAGCCGAGTTGTGATCCTGTATTCCATAAGAGAGGGGGAGTTTAGGATACACGCTATAAATAGCACCGTGTTTTTGTGTCTGCAGAGCACAGAGACACACATACTGCTGTGTTACACTGCAGCGTTTTCCAGATTCTCTGAATCTTGAGTAACATTACAGATTTTGTATTGTGTGTTTGTTTCTATTGCAGTCATCTGTTACACAAACACACACACACACACACACTGGCTTATGCAGCAGTCCCAGCTCTGTGCCGTCTGTTGTGCATAACAGAAACACACCATGAATATCAAATTTCCTCCAGCCAAAAAAAGGAAAATCCACAACAACTGGAGAGGATTTAAAGAGACAGACACCAGCATTGACTTTAGAGAGAGAGATCTCTGTGAGTGTTTATAGATCTGACTCATGATGGCAAGCTTGTGAGAGTGTGAGGTTACTTTATGTAAGTCTCTGCTGCTCATTACAGTAAAGTGTGATTTTGTTGATTTCCCTATGCATTCATATTGTATTTCCTCTGCTGCTGACTCCAGATCAGTGTAATATTAAACAGTCTCTGCTGCTGACTCCAGATCAGTGTAATATTAAACAGTCTCTGCTGCTGACTCCAGATCAATGTAATATTAAACAGTCTCTGTTGCTGACTCCAGATCAGTGTAATATTACACTGATCTGGAGTCAGCAGCAGAAATTGTTTAATCTTAAGATTAAACAATCTTAAAATCAGTGTAATATTAAACAGTCTTTACTGCTGACTCCAGATCAGTGTAATATTAAACAGTCTCTGCTGCTGACTTCAGATCAGTGTAATATTAAAAAATCTCTGCTGCTGACTCCAGATCAGTATCCTCTGTTTTTTTATTTGAAACATCTTTGTTCTGTGTGTGAGAAATGTTTTTCTCTAAAATACGTGACATCCAGATTTTTTCATGTTTGCAAAAACATGAATGCAGGATGTGCAAGTGCATAAATGCATTAATGAATGTGGTGTAAATTAAAGGGATAGTTGACCCAAAAAATCTCCCATCGTTTTCTCACCCTCCTTCCGTCCCAAGTGGAAGGTATCTGACATTTCATTTTCGGAAAATATCTTATCCTAGACTCATACCATGCAGGAGAAGAGGTCCCAATAAATCACAAAAGCACAAACAGCCATTATAAAAGTATTTCAGTGGACATGGACTAATAAATATTTCTGAAGCAAAACACTAGGTGTAAAAAAAAAGCAATTTTTAAACTAACGAGAAATCTCATGACAAAAGGTCATGATGTCATAAAGCATGTGACACACGAGAACCAATGATTTAATGATAATGTTTTGATTCAAAAGTTCAAAAGATTTCATTAAGTTTAAACTGTTCATTTTTTTCCAACTCACAGATGTTTCACTTCAGAAAAAATTATGAATCCACTTAATTATCAATAACTTAAAATGACACTTTGAGCTTTTTGGATTGTCATTACCGAGGTTGGTTACTCCGTTGCTAAGAAGCCCTGCTTGTTTCCAGCTGGGGGGTGTTACAGGTGTGGTCTAGTTCGGATATTCTGAGCCCATCAAGAGTAGATCTTACTGTGCTGTTTACTCGCTCTGGGTCGGCAGTATTGTGTTACACACTGAGTGATTTTGTTAGTGTCAGACGCTGTAGATGAATGTTCACTTTGCATCGAGCTGCTGTTTTTATGCATTTCAGTAAGCAGCTTCCTCTGGTGAAATCAGAGCGTGTGTTCTGAGAGAACCCTGATATGGAGTGATTTAAAGAAGATTATAACCATTCAAGATTTACAGATGGCATGTAGACATGAGTGATGCCAGTTCTGGACTGCTTTAATGGTGCTTTTTTATGAGCGTTTACCTTTTAAAAGCCATAACAGTCTGTCAATAAGATGCCCCTCCCTCAGAAACATAGTCCAGCGACATAGTCCAGCTGTGTGTGTTTTCATTCTGTGTATAGAGGGGCTTTGCAGGAGGAGAGATGTTGGAATGAAAGTCACGTGTCTGAATGAACAGCCTTGAGATCATTCATAAATACACACACAAAGAGAAAAGAGGTTTTCTTTGAAAAGAGTTATTCTGTGTTTCTAAGCACCACAAACACATCGTCGTCAAGCGTGTCCACAGGTCTCCTCGGCTCCTTCGCCGTCTCTCTCTTCCTCCATCTCTCACCCCAGCTGGATGAAGGCGGTGGAAGAATCACTCGATTATACTCTGTTAGAAGAGTGCAGAGGCTGGACCGGTTGCCTAGCAACTGCAGCAGCTCGCACATGTTGCTGGGATGTGTCTGAGTGAGCACGTGCCACCCTAAGGATCCTGCTGTCTGTGTGTGTGTGTGTGTGTGTGTGTGTGTGTGTGTATGGTCCACAGAAATGTCACTGAAGCACCGTCTCTACAAAAGCTTTGTTTTTCAGAGTGTCTCTGCTTTCTCCATCCAGACCAGAATTATAATGCAAACTCTGACACAGGCAGTGTTCACTGTAGGTCTGTTTTCTCAGTCTGGTTTTGAACACGATTCATTGGCCGATCAGCCAGTCACAGTTTAAGGATGGGGATAGATGAGCCCTGGTGTGCAGAATCCTAAATCAGCGGTTCACAACCAGAACTGTTTATCAGAGGTGTAAAATTTTGCTAGTGTTACCCTGAATTTAGACCCAACAATACACAAAATGAACACAACATAAGCTAAATGAGAAAACCAATCAAGACATATTAACATTTCCCTGTTATCCTAACTGTTAGGGGTGTAACGATATACTAATGCCACTGTTCAGTTCGGTTCCGGTTCTTTTCTGTTCTGTTTGCTGTGTGGGCAGGGTTCATGGCATGGGACCAGCAATGCTAAAGAACACCAGATTCATTTTAACTTCATAATAATAATAACAATAATACTTGAAGACACTAACTTTAGTTCATGGGGGACTAGCCAGTTTTGAAGATATTTTTGCACAGGTCTGATCATCATCTGAGGCTGGAAATCATCTGATGAAAGATCAAGAATTGTTTGATTAATCGGTCAGTTTTTGTGTAGCTGTGCTGTGTGCTTTGTGAGAGTAGGTGTGTGTTTGTGATTTACTCGGAACATCGAGGTTTCGTTTTGCCTTGTTTTCTGGTGTGTGTGATCATAGCGGACGCCTTTGAGCTCTCGTTGGGTGGGCTCAGATTGATTTTCTTGGCTAGATTTTCTTTCCGTTTCTCTCTGTCTTTCATTTTTCTTTGTGTCATATTCCTCCCACCCTTTCTCCTCTCTCTCTCTCTCTCTCTCTCTGTCTCTCTCTCTCTCTCTCTCTCTCTGTCTCTCTCTCTCGCTGTTATTTAGCTAATGGGTTTATCTTTATCTCTGTCATGTGCTGCTGTGACATGTTGACGTTTATCCTCTGTGGATATTTCTGCTCTCTGTCCACTGCACTGAACACTGCACACAGCCACTGTGGAGTTTAAAAGAAACAGATCAGCCAAATAATGGAAATGTATTTTGAATTTGTATTTTGTATTTTGGAATGTATTTATTACCTTATACTTCACTAAAACTCAGTTTGCCTTTCGGGAATGAGCTGATGTTGATGGTCTTCCTCTTTTGTTTCCAGGCCAGAAGACATGTCTTCATCTTCATGGTGTGTTCCCGTACATCTACGTGCCGTACGACGGGTTCGGACAAGAGGCAAATCGCTACCTGCGGCAGGTGGCCTTCAGCATCGACAGAGCCCTGAACGTCAGCATGGGAAACCCCTCATCCAACACCCAGCACATCTTTAAAGTGGCTCTGGTCTCTGGCATGTATGTTGGGAGTCTAACAAGTGCACACTAGGGCGGGACTAGGAAACTAGTCGACTAGGAATGGGACTCAGAGTTAGTGCTCTCTGCTGTTTCAGCGTCATGGCAGAATGAGATTATAAAGTATGGTCATGCCATTACGATGTTGTGAAAAGTAAACGTATATCCATCGCTAGATTTAAACAAAAAATAGTTTCTGTTCTCACAGTAAATAGAACAAGCAGAACTGCCATCCGTGACTAGTTGACAGAGACCAAACTAGTAGTAATAACTAGTGGCAGAAGGGTTTAGTCAGTGTAATCTCTATTACATACAGACATATTGTTATTGTGTACACATATCATATTGCTATACTGCTGTATGGGAATTGTCAGAAACCTTTTCTCAGATGATGGAACATGGACAGATCTGACCTGCTGTTCTTTCCTCAGGCCTTTCTATGGATATCACACGAAGGAAAAAGCATTTATGAAGATTTACCTCTATAACCCTCAGATGGTCAAAAGGCGAGTCCCACCAATCCATCTTATATTGTTCTTCACTTGTGACAAGTCTTTGTTTAACCTGTGTGCTTTAGGTGCGTCTAGGGATGTCCGAAGTAATTGTGTTTTAGTACCAAGTCGATACCATAATTAAAAAGTAATATATAAAAAATTAAAAAATAGCTTAAAAATAATTAGTGTTTAAAAACTTGAAACTTGAAAAATGTCAAACAATTTGTTTCAACAATTTTAGAGACAACAGCATATTTTTATAAACAAGCATGTTAGTTTTGCTGAGGTAAATCTTGCTTTCAGTACTGTGGTAGAACTAAGTGCGGCCTCTGCAATGTGGGTTTAGGTGTGTGTGTGTGTGTGTGTGTGTGTGTGTGTGTGTGTGTGTGTGTGTGTGTAGCCAGGGGTTACTTTGGGTTGTGGTTACTGATACCCAGCATGTGTGTTTGTGTTGACTGAGTACACAGCAGATAATAGTTTTGGTGGGCCCCACGCGTCTCTAAAGAGCAGATACTGTGCTTCTATTTTTAGCTTCTAAAGCTGTTACACACTCACCCAAAGCTGAGAAAGATGTGCTGTTCTCACTCACCATACATACACACACCCCCACATGAACACTTAACAGAGGCTAACACAAGTTCATGACAGACTTTCATCTCTCCGCAGGGTCTGTGAGCTCCTGCAGGGCGGCGCTGTGATGAACAAGAGTTTTCAGCCTCATGAAGCTCATATCCCCTTCCTGCTCCAGCTCTTCATCGATTACAACCTCTACGGCATGAACATGATCAATCTCACTGCCGTCAAGTTTCGAAAGAACCATGCGACAGGTAACGCACGCACACACACACACACACACACAGCAAGCAAAGCCAGACTTTTGACGAACTCGATGATGCATGTTGGTCCTCTGCAGATTATTTTGGCTATCGACCGTCTGCTGAGGCGAGGAGAAACCGAGCGACTGACATTTCATGTTTTATGATGTTATGTATTTGTTATGTATTTTGACGTTAGTTTCAAAACATGCTTGATTGATTGGAATTGTGAGTGGCGCGTCGCCGGTGCTGTTTGTATGACGCAGAGTTTCAGCTAATGTAGAACATTCTAAATGCTTACCAGCTGCTCATGTAGAAAACAGATCAGAAGACAGATCGCTTGGGTTTGGGACAAAACTCTTTTTACCTCCTCTCTGAGGACACGCTGTTCCAGTGTTTCTGACTGACCCGGTCAGGAGGAATTTACCATCCAATTAATGAGAAGAAAGGTCTGGAATAGAGGAGTGTGTGAACAGGAGAAAGACTGACTGTTTGAACCCGTGATTCTTTTGAACCCGTCTGATTTATGTGACCCTGGACCTAGATGAAAAGATTCTCTGTGTTGGTGAATGTGTGTATGGTTTGTGTATGTGTGTTTGTGTGTATGGTTTGTGTGTTTGTGTGTATGGTTTGTGTGTTTGTGTGTATGGTTTGAGTGTTTGTGTGTATGGTTTGTGTATGTGTGTTTGTGTGTATGGTTTGAGTGTTTGTGTGTATGGTTTGTGTATGTGTGTTTGTGTGTATGGTTTGAGTGTTTGTGTGTATGGTTTGTGTATGTGTATCTCCCTGCATGAGACTGACATCAATTACAGAGTTAATGACCCACCAGGACATCCCATCCAGACTCACACACACACACACACACACACACACTCTGGGCACATCTGCTCAGATAAAAGGTGTTGTGGAGTGTGACTGCCATGATTGTGAGCTGTCAGCTGTAACGGCTTTAGTGTCTTTGAAGAAACGTTCAGGGTTTCTTCGTCCCTTTTTCATTTTTACCTAATAAAATATTCTACAGCTTTGCTTATCTATAAACTGTAACCATCTGTGTTATACCAAAAACATAAAATAAGAAAAACTAACGCTTTCAAGTATTTTAATGCTTGTTTTGTCTTGTTTTAACATGACACACATGCAGGTTTGTTAAGGCGAGTGGACCTCAGCTGCCTGGTTGAGAAACACTAGCTGCTAACTAGTAGTAACTAGCTGCTTTCTCTCTCTCCTCTCTTTTAGGGGGAGAGCAGGTGTCTAGCAGAGTGGAAAGCAACAGCCCATTGAAGACCCCCAGCATGTCCACACTCAACAACAGTGCCCTGAAGGACACGATGAACTGTCGCTGGGGGGAGGACAACATACCAAGGTTTGTATGTTTATGTAACATTATTTATAATATTATCAATAATATATCAATAATATTACCTTTTGTCATTTCATCTGTGTGTTTGTTCTGAAGTTCTCTGGTTCTGGAGGAGGTGGAACGCACGAGTGTTTGTGAGCTAGAGGTTGATGCTGTGGCGGCAGACGTTCTCAACCGACTGGAGATTGAGAGTAAGAACTGAACTTGTGTCTGTATATAAGACAGAGAGTGAGAGAGAGTGAGTAAGGGAAAGTGTTAGAGAGTGAGAGAGGGAGAGTGATGGGGACTGAGAGAGAGGGTGAGAGCAGGTGAGAGTGGGTAATGGCTGGTTTTAACCTAGTGAGAGTCTAGACAGCTTATTTAGGGTCAATATATATAAAATGAATATAAAAGCTCTAAAAGCAAAATAACGTGGATGTGTAAAAGAGGCACATGCTGATGTGTGTGTGACTGGATCCTGCTCTTGTGTTCAGATCAGATTGGGAGAAATCCGGGTCTCCAGGCCATCTGGGAGGATGAGAAACAGAGACGACGAGAGAGAAGTCAGAGCTCTCAGATTGACATGCCTGAGTCACAGGGTGAGAGACACATCATTATGATAAAGGATGTTTTCAGCTGTGGTGGCAGACCTATTTCCTCAGGGTTCCCTTAGACCACACCCCCTTCCCTTGGTGTTTAAACCTGCCCACAGGGAGCTACCACTGCTTGATCCTGGAAGAGGAAGTGTGTGTCGTTTGATTCTTTGGTTTTATTACCAGCAGAGCTCATGTTCGTGATAAACGCATTGCATGCATTGAGAAGAATCATTTCTGTAAGGCAAGCAGTAACAGGCAAATTATAGTATACACCACGTTTGAATATTAGCCCAGATTGCTTGGAAACTGTACTGGAGTTCACATAAGTTGTACCCTAGACCCCCATTTCCATACAGACTAATATAAAAAACAGCGGCCAGACCAACCAAACAAACCTTACCCTGCGCTCCTACCCTCAGTAGTCTGTATCAAAAGCTCTAGTGTGAAAACTGCCTTACAGGTCATTATGTTCTTCATAAACCCGTGTTTGTGGAATCTACAGCACTAGTGATGTTAAATAACTCTGTTTTCTTGGATATTGTTTCAGATCGAGGATTTGTGGAGTTTGTGGAAAGTGAAAAAGTCTTCATGAAGAGATTTCAGGAAATTCTCAGGGAAAATGATTTTGACGTGTGAGTAAAATCTGTCCAGAAACAGGGTCTTAAATTTACTTAATTTTTTATTTCAAGAACAATTATAGTCACACCCGTTAGTACCCATGGTTTCAGTCACCTTCATTTACTGTGTGAACAGTGCGTGTAATAAACGTTCGGTACAGGTTGAGAGACAGTAGAGATTTCAGTAAAATGTTTTAATCAGTACTCAGTCTCCTGACAGCTGCGTCCCTGTGTCTCTGAAGTCATTAACCAGAAGACTAATTAACACAGAGACCCGCTGTCTAGCATAGCTCATCTCTGGAGACCTGCTTCAGCGTGCTCTGAGGATTCACTGTAGTTTACAGAAATTGATAACAATTTGATAAGGCGGTTCGGTTCACTTGGTGTCCATTTTGGTAAATTCCAATTCCAGGTAGCCGCTTTCTGTGTAGGTAAGTCATATAAATACAGCTCCCATTTACTGTACTTGTTACCTTGACAACAAGTTACTTCCTATGCTTTTCCATAAAATATGACAGCAGTAGTATCTTAAAACCCAACTTACAGCTGGGACATATTTTCCTATATTCTTATTATGTACGTTTTCCTAGCAGTGGTTTTTCATTAATATAGTGTTATATAATATGTTATATAATGTATAGTGGTATATCCATTATAGTGTTTCTGAAAACAAGTATGCAGTCAGATGTTGTTTAGCTATGGTGCTTGAGCAGAGGTAATTGGCTGCAGCATGTAGTCAGAAGGCAGACAGACACTGGAATTACCCCAAAACCTGCTGGCAGGCCGCCAGCCTGCAGTCACTCATACTTACGCATGCATGTGTATACAGTACACACTCTGTGTCCTCTGATAAAGACATTAGGATGCTAATAAAGCAGATAGCATGAATGACTCTGATTCACAGTATGTTCATGTGAGGAAGATGAAGATGAAGTGAGACAGAAGGCTTAAGATTTGTCTGGCTTCTTTTGACTGCAGGACTGGCTCTGAGGTTGATGCTAATGACGATTCGTTCCCAGACCTCTCCCTCCATCCTCTAGTCTTCACCTTAGATGATTTGCCCTGCATACCTGCCAGCCAAGTGAATGTTCACCAAGATGCAGTTAAAGGTGAGGTGACTCAGAATCCATATTTCTTCAGCCGCTGAAATAAGACATTAAATTAATTGTTTTTATCGAAGGTGCAACACCCAAATCTGAAGCGTGCAGTGAAGCTGCTCAGTAGTGGTGCAGAGAAACACTGGCCCAGTTTCTAAAGGAAATGATTACATAACTTGCGTGGAAAATTGCACGAAATTAGAATGGAAAATGGCTTCTAATGAAACTCGCTTTTCCCCTGGAGCACAAGATCCTGTGTGTCAGCCATCCCCACCAGTTCAGTTTGACTAAACAGAGTGACAAGCGGTCCTAGCCCACACTCACAAAATCTGTGTCTGCCTGCTGCCAATAAAAAAACAGCAAAAGCAAGAAGACTGAACACAGGGAAAAAATTGTGTTGTGAGCTGCTTTCCTTCAGACTGTCTCACTGTTTGGCAGTAATGATATTAATAATGTCTGATGTACGTTTTTTCCCTCATTACAGAAATAAAACGACCTAGTGGCAAAGGTGCTGAGGTGGCAGTTGTTGATGAAGAGGCCATTTTGAATTTGTTGGAAAACAGTCAGACCTTTCTCTCGCTCTCTCAGAAATCCAACCAATCAGCAATACTTGGTACTGAATTATGAAAGCAAATATGATGTCACAAGCAATAATGCAGTGCTACCTTGTTTTTTTAATCATGTTTTTGTCATTTGCATGTTTTAATTGTGCATTTGTGTGGATACACATAATTTCTCTTTTCTTGTTATTATTTTCACACTGATGTTATTGAGGTTATTTTACCTTTTTGAACAGACGGCAGTCAGGACCAAGCTATGCTGGATCTGTTTGAGGGACTGGCTGACGAGGGTTTAACAGCCAGCAGGTCCAGAGCAATGTCCCAACAGCTGCTGTCTGCAAGTGCCAGCTGCATCTATAACAGTGATGATGAGGAGGCGGGGCCTGAACTGGAGAAAGAAGAGGCGGAGCTCAGTATAATAATGTCACAAAGATGGGACAGTGATATTCCAGAACATTCTGCCAGGCGAAGGTCACCAAACTTCCTCTGAAGATTTTCAGAATTGCCTGTTGTTTGTTTTCAAATCTATAATGAGTGTAATTGGCCTTCGAGATAAACATTCAAGTCTGGCCAACAGCAGCACAGATTGTTATTCAATTCTGTGATGTTGTTTAATCGGTATGTGTGTTGTTTCTCTGCTCAGATTATGCATAAAAGAAGCAAATGAAAGCTCCAGCGACGACCAGCAGGACTCATCAGATGAGGAGATGGATTGGAAAAGAAACAGTCCTCTCCTGGCTGATCTGTCCATTCCACAGTTAGATGGGGCTGCAGATGAGAACAGTGGTAAGCATCAGTTTAACCAAGAGTATGAAGTCCAATAAAGGGAATGATTATTGTTGGTGCAGAGATGTTTAAATGCTTTTTTTCTTGTAGATTCATCGCTAACAGACAAAGGATCTTGCACACATTCATCCCTAACTGCAACAGACAAGATACTTGGTAGCAGAAATGTGTTTCCAACTGAAGCTGTTCGCTTAGAGCCGCCGTCCTCTGCTAAAACTGTCCTTGAGTACAAATGTGCAGAGCGAAGACTTAGTCAAGAGGAATCTGTGGAAAAGCACTTCAAAAATCTAGAGGCAAATGAATGTTCAACCGGATTAAGAGTTAATAAAGAGATTCTGTATATTCCGCCTGTTAAACACCCAATCCCTTGTAACATGGCAAATATATCTCAGATTGGTACTGACAAAGTTGGTGTTCATGCTTTGTACACCAGTGAGAATAACCAGCCAGAACCTGATGGATTGATGTTTGGAAATTCTAAACTTGTCCAAAGCAGAAAGAAATATAGCAGTATTAAGAATGTGGAAAAGAACCACATATCTATCATGGGGAATCACAAGAGTTTCTCAGTATGTTATTCAGAGTTAATGAACTACCCCACCAAGACTGAAATAGAGCCCAAAGACTGCAGAAATTCTGTGATAAGGAGTTTTGACCAGACACCAAGCCCTATGGAGGAGAGCCAACTATTAGCCCCTCAGGAAGGTGACACAGGACAGGGCAATAAAGAGGGAGATGTTGGTGAGCTAAAAATTAGGTACGAGGACTACCAGGAAAATAAAACTGAGAGAACCATCGTGGCTCAGCAGGAGGCACACTACAAATTTTTCCCCAGCGTTATCCTCTCTAACTGCCTTTCCAGACCGGTCAAAAAACAGATCGGGAGCAAGACTGGGGAGGGCTCCTGTACATTAGATAATCCTGAGCAGCGGAGGTCTAGGTTAAAGTTGACCAAAAAGAGAACTACATTAGGTCAAAAAAAGGTAAGTCCTTTGGGGACCCCAGCTTCTTCAAAAGAGGAAGTCCCACCAATTCCTTCCATCACTCCAGTGTATCTCAGCCAAAAAGAAACTGATATTAAGGTATACATGGAAACTTCTGATCCCTTAACTGTTAAAAACGCCAAGAGCGCAGTGGAGGATGAACATATTCCCACCACAATTGCTTGCACCAAGGTTTCCAGTTTGCCAGGTAGCAAATATACCTTGCGGGCAAAAAGGAAAATGAGTTATGATGGTGAGGATGGAGATCATTTAAGTTCTCGCTCTTTCAAACAATCTTTGGTGCAAAATGAAGGCAATAAGGACAAAAACCATGTTGAGAAAAAGAGAAGGTTGTCTAAAAAAGAGCCGCCAATCATCATCAAATACATAATCATCAACAGATTTAAAGGTCAGAAGAACATGCTTGTGAAGATTGCTAAAATTAATGCTGATGAGCCTCACACCATTTTAACACCAGAAAAGCTTGCAGAGTACAAAAAGCTTGCTCCTCTCAAAGACTTCTGGCCCAAAGTCCCAGAGTCAACAGCAGTCAAGTACCCACTGCCTGAGCCAAAAGTAAAGAAATGCCCCAAACGAAAAGCCAAGGTCAACCCAACATCAAAAAGGACAACTCCCTCCCCAAAATTCAAATGTGCACAAGCTAGTCAAACTAGTAAGGCAAAGCATGCCAAGGCGGCATTAACTTTGCCAAGATTACCCACTCTGTGGCCTAGTTATAATGATTTCACAGATGACTATTGTACAGAGTATTCTGATGTAATGGTGGAGTTGGGTTATTTGTCCGAAAGATCACCCAGTCCTACTGATTCAACACCACCTCGATGTTGGTCACCTACTGACCCATTATTGGAATCAAATTCAAACGATCACCTCATAAACCCTCATAATGATCCATGTCTTGGTTCGCCCTACCAGTCATTGACTGCAAAAACATACAGAAGAGGCCTTCGGGAAAGAACCAGGACATCTAGGCCTAAAACGACTCCTACTACCAGCCCAAAATGCAGAGGTAATAGCACAAAAAAGCAAGTGGGCAGTGATTCTGTGAAAACAGGGGATTCAAAAAAGAAAAGTAATCGAGCAGTTTCAAGGAGGAAAAAGAAACATTGTGAAAGTATTGAAAGGACTGTTATCGGAGATAACATTTCTGCCTCTCAAAAAGGCAGAAGACTAAGCAAGAATCTAGTTCAAGAATCTGGAAACTCCTTTTTACTTGAAGGTAGTAATAACTCACAGACTTCACTTCCTGTTGACACTGCACCTCTTTCTTCCTCAGATGACTTAACTCCTTTCCAGCATCCCACTTCGGTAAAAAGTAGTCAAGAGGACCTTACTGTTAGTTGTTCAGATTCACAAACAATGAGCAGCAGCATTAAAAATAAGCCAGATCAAAGTGTTGATGTTTTTATCTTTAATGCCATTGCTTCAAATACGCAAAACTTGCAGACTGCTCCCAATCCCTTTATTGAAAAATCTCTGAATAGTATTCTGTCCCCAGCTACAAAAATTGTTGGGCATCCTTGTTCTGTCATCACATACAGCAGATCCAATCCACAAATACAAAGCCTAAGTCAAGATGGGAGTGTAGCACCAAATCCCTGTAAATTGAAATCTGAGATATCCAACCAAGATGAGAATTCCAGGACTATACAACACTCACAATCAACCATAAACTCAACAAGACTGTTGACAAAAAAGAAAGATAGCCTAATGTCTTGGTCAGACCCTGCAAATTTGAGATCACCTACCATGCTTTCTGGTAAGAATGCAGGTACAGATGGACCTTGTACAGATCTCACAGTATCATCAGTCCCAGTAAATGGAGTAATAAGTGCTCCTGAGATGCCTTCTGGGTTGGCTGTCCTAAGGGAGCTCCTCCAGAGGAGGCAACTCATGGCCAGACAGGCACCACAGGCTGTGACTGAGAATGTGTCCTCCATAAGCCAATCTACTGATGTTTCTAAAACAGTCAAATCTAATAGAGCCTCTCCATTAACATCAAGAAAACCAAGATCTGCAAGAACTACAGTGCCAAAAGAGTCGCCAAGATCTGCAAGAACTACAGTGCCAAAAGAGTCTAAGAGCAGAAGAAGCATGAAATATAAACATGATGATTTGGTGAGACTTGATCATCTTTCATCCGATGACAGTCCCATTCTTATGTCTGACCCTGGCTTTGACAGCTGCTGCTCCAAAGAGGATAGCTTATCCCCAGACCTCCCAGATAATTATAGCTTTGATATCAATGCCATTGGCCAGACGGAGTTCTCCAGTCCTTATTCTGCTAACCAGTTTGTCTTAACTGACAAGAACTTGCCTCAAAAGTTCCTCAGTGATGTTAGTCAGGAGGCAGTCAATGCCCTGGTAGAAGGGTTGGGGAACAGGGTACAGAAAGTGTTTGAGGTTGAAGAAGATGCCCAACATGGACATGACTGGCATAGATCTGGGACTCTTAGTCCGGAGCTCTTTGACAAGTCATCTTGTGAAAACAGCAGAGTTTTTCCTAATGAGATATATCTGTCACTGCTTGATTCAGAAAGGATCTTCAGCAAAGATTGGGGGGACTCTTTAGGTAAAATTCATGGTCTCAGCCCCTTTCAGGACTTTCACTGTGATAAAAGAGATGTGTTGTTTGACGCAGAGCCCTTTTCTCCCCTTACATCTGCATCTTTTGTGGATAATGGTGTGTCCCCAAACAGTGATCCAGTAGATGGCAGTTTGGCAACACCAGACAGTTCCCCGCGGTCTATCAACTCGCTGTCTCAAATCAGGAATGGAGGTCAGACTGCAAAGAATGGAGGAACTCACATTCTCAAACCTCTCATGTCTCCACCTACTCGGGAAGAGATTTTAGCTACTCTGATGGATCTGGACCTCTCAGAAGCTACCTACCAGGAGCCATTCTGCAGTGACCCATCAGATGTGCCTTTGAAGCCAAGGTAAGAACACTTAAAGCCTTTAAAAATTGATTATTTTCTAATTTTACAAGTGATATAGACAGGTATTAAATACGCCTTTTAGCCAATCTATGTAATCAAGTCCAAAACCATTCTTACCGTTTTCTCAGGGAGGTTGGTGGACGCAAGTTGACTTTGGAGACCAGGTTAGCAAATGAACTGGTGGAATTTAATGGTGACTTATCTCAAGAGGGCTTGCAGTTTTGGAAAATTGCATTTTCTGCCATGACAAATGCAGGTTCTGCACAAACGAATAGCACTTCAATACCTACCAAGGGTCAAAACACTACTTCTGGCAGTAATGAAAAGGTGATCATGCTTCCCTGCAAGTGTGCTCCAAACCGGGAACGAGTGCAGCTCTGGTTGCAGGCCAAAAAGCAGTATGAGTGCCTTCAGAGAGATAGGAAACTAATGGGTGGTGAAACAATTGTAGAGTTAAAGCAAAGCACATATGACAAGACCTCCCCTCAGAAGAAAGACTTGGGTTCACCTTTTTCACAGAATGATGACGGAGGGTTTGAAAAGGCTTCAGAGTTGCAGAGTATCATGAGCGATGGTTTGAGTTTACCCCTCCATATCTCACCAGTTAAGGGTTTATCTGACAGTAGCCCTAGAAGCAAGATATATTTCTTAGACCCTAAGGCCAAAGATCAGGAAGAGGTGAAAAGAAACAAAGGCAGTAGGGTCGTGTCTTCAAACTCACCAGAGCTCCCCACATGGCAACAAAGCCCTGCTGGCATAAAAGTGGATGAGGACAAGAAGGATTTCACTGCCCCCAACATGGACCAGTCTCATAACCTCTATTGCACATCACCTGAAAATGTTCAGACAAGGGACCTCTTGAGTCCATCCCCCTTTTCCATTAATGACCAAGTTTCAGATGTTAAAAACCCCTACCTGCTCCATAGCACGCCTGTTTTTAGAAGGAGACAAAGTGCCGATGCTGACGGGTCTAGCTGCAGTCCAACAAGAAATGAGGGTATAGTTTCACTACATTAATTTTCTTTTTTAGCCTGAATCTTTTAACTGTAAAGATTCTTTAAAGAATCCTTAGCTGTTATCTATAATATCTATGTTAAAGTGCACATCGTTAAAGATGATCTAAGCTATCTTAGTACTGTGAATCTGCCCTGGTGTATTTAAATTGTCTGTCCAGTGACTAATTACATTTTTAATAAAGTTCAAGAGATGATGTATGAGCATGCATGTTCCCTTCAGCCACTCACTGCAAAATTATGTTCAGTTTCCTTGTTATGTTGTCTTGTGCAGACACAGAGTCCAGATCTCATCGGCTGCATCAGAGGAGTAACAAAAATAAAGATGCTTTACGAAGAGTTTTGCTGACCACACAAATGAAGGTCAGTTCAAAGCTACAATAGCCCAGTCATTTGATGTTTATGACATTATTGGAGCATGTTCATTATTATGTCTCGTACAGAATCAGGTTATTGCTATGAATATTCCAAAGAAAGAGAATTCTCAGATTGAGGGTCCGTCCATCTGCAACTCGTATGGTTTTAAAGTCAGTATGCAGAACCTGCAGGAGGCAAAAGCATTGCATGAGGTAGGATCTGGTTTTGACTATCTTTGTTTAGGAACAGCTTTCATTAAACTGGGCAATTTATCAGACTTGCATAATCGTTGGAAGGCTTTCTGAAGTTCTCTGAAAACAAAGAAAAAGCTTGGGTGATGATTAATGACTTTCTTGAATCATGTCTGTCTTGATGTATTTGGAAACTCTTAAAAAAGTTTGTAGTCTTTGGGTTTGAACTCTTTTCATTTGTAGTTTTTCTGCTGCAGGTTCAGCACCTCACTCTCATGAGCATGGAGCTCCATGCCCGGAGTCGGCGTGACCTTGAGCCCGACCCGGAGTTTGATCCCGTTTGTGCCTTATTCTACTGCCTCAGTTCTGATGCCCCTCTGCCCAATTCTGACACCACTCAGATGTCTGGCTCCATTATCATTGATAAAGATTGTCCTGGTGAGATGTTTCAGTTTATTTACAAGGTGCAACACGGAAAAGTGGCGAATGAGTTTATGTCCTAACCAGCCTCAGACCTGACCAGTGAGGGCAGACACCCTTCAAAGCTTACTTGGTTATTTGTTATTAACATGGCTTTTTTTATTTGAGTCTTGGCTTTTTTTAATTTAGTATGCAAGATGTGTTCTATAATATTTTTTATGTCTTCATCAGTGATGTTTTGTTCTCATTGTAGCCTCAGGAAGCACAGCGCCCCTGCTGGTCAGATCTGGTGTGACAGGACTACACGTCACCTATGCCCATGATGAGAAGGAGCTGTTTGAGGAGATCTCTAACATCGTCAGAAAGTATGTTAATCTAACTATTGCTGATATTTAGAAAATCTGAAATATTAAACTTCCTACCTTTTAAAGTCACCAATCTTGCGAAATAAATGGGATCCAGGCTGGTTTCACACTACATGCGTAAACATCGTGTTTTTCGTGTCAACAACGTGTGCGTGCTACGAGCACTCTGCCTACATTAGCTACTGTGTGCGGTCTAAACAGACATCCGAAATTCTTGGATAATCGTGCCAGTTATGGACAACTTTGAGATTTGACACACATCCACAGGTATGACCCAGACATCCTGATTGGCTATGAGGTCCAGATGCACTCTTGGGGTTACCTACTGCAGCGTGCGTCAGCGCTGGGTGTGGACCTGTGCCAGCAGCTGTCTCGTGTGCCAGGTGAGCCGAGCTGTACTAGTGTACCAGGAGTACTAACAGCTTTGTTGATAGGACCTGTAATGTCATTGCGAATATCTTTTGTGTGTGACATTGTTTGGAGAACGCTGTCCAGTCACAGCTGTTTATGTTTGTGTAGAGCAGAATCTTGAATATAAAAAGAACTTTAAAGATGCGACTCAAAGCACATTTGTTGTTGAATTCAGTTGTAAACGCAAGAACGTGTCGTGTGCAAACGGCGCAGAATTCTTCATACAATACATGAACTTAATCTCAATTTAAAATGTCATGTTCACACTCTCCTCCCACATTGTGGCACAAAAGCCACAGCAGGTATCTCACGTCACACCTGCACCATTTTCATGTGCTTGTTGCAGCGCAGCAAATGCAGCGATCAATTCTTTCATTGACTTCATTTACATGTGGTCATCAACGTCTTTCTCATGAGGTACATGTGGACAGCACTAAAGATCAGTGTGCAAACACTCGAAACACATTCTTAGGGGCACAGAAATGCATGCGACATCGCATTCTGCAGCTGAATACTGCTTTATCACACAGTAAAACACTGATATAATCAGTGATCCAGGTGGTCACCAAATCAGAGACTTTCTGCTAAGCAAACACACATTTTGAGCTGTGCATCACTACCAGTAACCACAGAACAGGTCTATTGTCATTTGAATGAGTATAACTTATTTAATATATATATTATTAAAGGGGATGCAAAGGAGAATCGTTTTCTGGCCGAGAAAGACGAATATGGCGCAGAGACCATGAGTGAAATCCATTTTATCGGGCGGATTGTCCTCAACCTGTGGAGGGTGATGAAGAACGAGGTACTGCTGCTGTTTATCTCCTCAGAATTCAGAAGCTAACACCACTGTATGTATTTCAGAGTGTTTCTCATGTGTTTTCAGGCAGCGTTAACTAACTACACCTTTGAGAACGTGGCTTTTCACCTCCTCCACCAGCGCTTTCCCCTCTACAGTCACCGCACGCTGTCTGACTGGTTTGACCACAACACACACATGCACAGGTGCGAAAGAATCTTTTATCAATTGTGGACCTGCATTCCACCCGTGACCTCATCATGTTGCATGTTTAATGCAGAGTGCCATACAGTTTTCATTTTGCTTTTTTGTGTGTGTGTGTGTTTCGGGCTGTGTGTGTATATGTGTGTGTCGGGCTGTGTGTGTGTGTGTATATGTGTCGGGCTGTGTGTGTGTCGGGCTGTGTGTGTGTGTGTCAGGTGGAAGGTGGTGGATCATTACATAAGCCGTGTGTGTGGAATAATGCAGCTGCTGCAGCAGCAGGATGTTATTGGCAGGACGAGT